>QYTT01095393.1:12786-32743 GCA_006980735.1 Dasypogon diadema
TGGACATAAAGACTTTATCTCAAAACTACTTCAGTCTTTCAAAGCGTCAAACTATAAATGGTCCAATGGTATTCAGTGATGTTGTTGTAATGGAGAATGTCCTAAGAACTAAAAATTTAAAATTAAAAGGACCTGTAGTGGATATAACAAGGTAACATTCATATATTTCTCTTCCTAGTATAAAATCAATTGAGACGCAATTTTCTAATTAAGATGAATTCACAATATTCATCAGATATTCATGATTTGTTGATCAGTTTTTGATATTTCTAAATTGATTGCTTTTTTATGTGTTGGCGCGGCCTCGAAAAAACTAGATTCACTTTGAAACTTTCGCACATTTTTTGGTATTTTTGTATCGCTTGACTTCTTGAAGGCCTTTGATAGCATTTTTTATGATTGGTAGTACCGGGCTTCAAATTTAAATTTAGCAGAGATGGATTAATAATAGTCCTCGAAAAGTTATTTAGAATTGAAGTTAATATTCAAGAACCCTTAGTGACCTTTTTACTTTATTATTTATTTTAGTTAAAAATGCATATAATTAACCTATGTAAGATATTTAAACGTGCCCCATATTTGGTGATTTTGTAAGTGCACGATTCCTCCACATTTCCCTAATTATTTTGACTTGTTCGGAAAAAATTTTGATATCAAAGGATACTATGCAAGCCATGTGATGTTTTCGCAGAATTTGATTTCGAAGAGCATAAGGTTATCCTTTTTTGGTATAAGAGTACCAATCAGCGCTAAAGATGGCTTAATGACCATCACCCTAAATTAATTTGTTGCTAAATAGTTCATAATCCAAATAATTCTCTTAACAGGTAGCTACAAACCCCTCATATATGCGTGAAGCTTTTAAGCTCTCTCTTGCTAAATACATTTTTACATATGTTTTCCTCACAAGAGGTTTTCTAGAGAAGGTAGGAGAGAACATGTTAAACATTCATTCTCTCACTATTTTCGAAAGATAACACTTGTAATGTTATAAAAAGCCCAAGTTGTATCTAATCATTTAACTTATATTCTAAGATATTTTACCATACTTTCATATTTTTCATTTACAGCCAAATTAGCGTAGATTTCGACCACTTCGTATCAAATACTTTGACCAAAACAGGAGATCAAGAAATCACAGGTCAATGGAAAATCTCTAACGCGGTCATCACAGGTAAAAAAACCGTTGTAATTCAAATTTTCAAATTGTTACCGTAAAATGTTTTAAGGAAATTTGGATAATGTCCTTATCAGTGGTTTAAACCTGTTTGATGATGTGGTGAGGCTTGACGTACCACTGAATAATATCACAGCCCCCAAATATTTTGAATCTGTGACGATCAATCACCTACTTTGCTCTCCTCAGGGTAGAGTAAATGGCGTGGATGTAGTTGATTGGTTTAGAAAGGCAGTGCTTCTTTATGGAAATTACACAATACAAGGAACAACAACAATTGATACAACCTTTTTATATGGTGATATTAAGGTTCTAGGCACTGTGAACAATGTCACTTTTGATGAAAGCAATATTCTGCTAAAAAATAAAGATCAGGATATTTACGGGAACGTTTACATTATCAACAAAAACCCGGAAATAAGGCAAATATTCCCGCTTGTTTTTGAAAATGTTCATACAAATTACATCAATGGTATGGACGTCAGGCATTTCTTCACTAACATAGCAACGGGAAGCAATGTTTCAATATATGGAGAATTAATTGTTAAAACGCCATTAGTTGTAGAAAACCTAAATGCAAATGGCACATTTTATCAATTCGATATTAAAACATTTTTCACTAAATTGGAATCGCAATCTGCAATAAAACATGCAAAGGAAACGTTTAGTCACCTTCGGAACGTTTCAAATTTAGCTTTACAAAACTATAAAGGTAAAATACTGTTTAATAATGGTTTTTTGACTTAGCTGCATATATCATTAATTTTCAGAGCGTCATACTTACTTGAGTCACTTCGAAGAAAAACAAACAATATCTGGATTTATCAGGAAAATTCTGCCACTAACATTATACACAGAAAACGGAAACAGTGACATTATAGCTGTTTTAAGTGGAATAGAGAGGTTGCACCTCACTTTTTACAAATGGAACAAATACAAACAACTATTCATTTTGGATAACCGTAAGTATTGATATGATACTGATTGAAGATCTTTTGTAAATTGAAACCGATTTAATGCTGGTTAATTTCAGATGATATCCTGTGGTATTCTAACGGTCAAGCTATAGTGGACATATTCAGTTTGTCATTCCAAGATTCAGACTTTCTAGTAACAGAAACATTCGACAATGGTATCTACTTTCAAAATGTCATAATAAGTAGCACAAAAGGTCTTCAAAAAATTTTCCAATTACGAAGTAATTCAAGTCGAAAAGTTGCCTCGATAGAATTAAATGGCGAGTCGTGCTTTATTATGTACTCAAAATACCACCCGTATATTTCGAATTTTTGCGTTATAAAGACTAATAACTCACTGGGAATTGTAGACGGAAAAGTATTGTACATTGGTCAGGTTAAACAGGTAAGCGTTTCAAGGTGTTTTTCTATTATTCAATGTCTACATAATTTACTAAGGCTTTTTATTTATTTTTAGATAATTGCCTTAGAGAAAAATTATGTTATTGCCTTGTTACCAACGACAATAGAAATATGGTCTCCAGATGAAGCAAATTCTCCGTACCAAATAATTCCTAGTGGAAATGCAATGCATATTACGACTGCACATTTTCAAGATATAACATACTTAGCAATTTGCACGAAAGGCATCTCTAGATCTCTTCACTTCGGCTCAATTGAGATTTACAGGTAAATTGTGTACTGCATACCATCTGCCATAATCTAGATCATAATCAAGGATACTACTTACAGATCGTTAAATTATTCAAAATTTGAATATATGCAGAGCATAGATGTAACTATTCCTATGCAAGCGGAATTCTCAGTGATTCCAGAATCATCAGATTTACTACTCTACGTTCTAACAAACAGTCCAGCGCAACCTTTTCTTGTGTACGAATTCCAAGGTATTAGCGGCTTTAAGGAGAGAGTTCAATCATCGGCTGCACCTATGGGCAATGCAATCAATGTGGTGAATTTGAAGTCTAGCGGGCAACATTTAGTATCTGTGATTACTAATAGTGGTGCAACGTTCATTGAATCAGTACTTGTTAATATTTAAGATCTGTATTACATTATAAACACATGGAAAATAATGTCTAATAACTGCAACGAAAAATATAATCTTATTTAGATTGCGGTATTTTTGGGTCCTAAGCGTGGGTTCGCCGGAAGCTAATCGGGTGAAGAATATTTTCGCAGACGAAAAGACGACATTTGTAATGTTAAGACATTCGCCAATCGAATTCTCAGATGCGGATTTCATAACGCACATGTCCAGTTTCTTTGCGAAAAATACTCCTTAAAATTTAAAAAGCTGTAGCTGTATTTGATACATGCACTACAGGATATTTGTGGAAGAAATGTTTTCTACAACAATTCCTAGCAATTGAAATATAAAGGATAATATGCCTTTTGATTTATAGAAAACTATAACTATGCAATCTCTTACAGTTTTGAGATATTTAAAGGGCAGGTTCACTTTATCATTTCCCAACTCTACAATAATTCAATGTCCAGGCGACATGTGATTATCCAAAATTCCCTTTTGGTGAAAAGGACTCATCCCTTAATTATTCGAGAGTAATATTACACAAATAAATAAGCCTTAAAATACCAAACGAAGGCAACAAAATAATTTCAATCTTAGAAAATCGTCATCCAGAAGTTAACAATAATAACACTGAAATCCTTCTTTATTTAAACACGACTTATTAGTTTATATTGCAAAACATCTTACCTCAACAATACTTTTAAACCTGTAATCAATAGTAAAGTGTAAAAACTGTCGCGTTTGTATCGTTCTTATCTCAAAAGACCACTTTTATTTTGATAATTTATTGCTGGACACTGTTTAATATGTCAAAGCGAATGAACACCTCTCCTATCTGTGGTACAGATGGCAGAGCAATTGCTTTGTGGGTTTAGAGCTAATTTTCTTCTCAATTCAATTTTAAATATAAGAATATGAAAATTTACAACTTAAAGCGAAATTAGCATAGATTTTGACCATTTCCGTGCCACATACTTTGACTAAAACGAGGCCAAGAAATTGTGGGAAATTTCACATGCGGTCTTTCACATAATAAACCGTTGTAATTCAAATTTTCAAATTGTAATCGTCAAATTTTTTAAGGCTTCTTATTAGTGGATTGTTAAAAATTTTTAATTCTACGACTATTGGTCATCTAATTTGCTTCCTTCTACTCTGAGGCACGAATATAGTTGACTGGTTTGGGAAGGCAATGCTTCTTTATGGAATGTGCGAAACAGCAATTGGTATAATCTTTTTATATAGCGATATTAAGGTTCTAGACACTGGAAACAATGTAGCTTTTGATGAAAGAAATACTTTGCTAAAAAGTAAAGGTCAAAACACTTACGGGTACGTCCAATTTTTTGAGCATCATACCTGAGGCTCTTCGAAGAAAAACACATTTTCTGGATTTGTCAGGAAAATTCTGCCATTAACATTACGCACATGTTTTAAATAAATAAGTGGTCTGCACCCCATCATTTTAAATGGAAGAAATATAAACAATTGTTCATTTTGGATAACTCCATCTCAATCCGTTATCTCACTAAGAAAAGAAATTTACAATACTCCATTTATTAAAAAATAAAAGGTCTTATAAACTTTATAAAATATCCTAAAATGAGTTCATGGATCATTATGGAATGCATATTTGAGGCAAAATTTTTCATGTGTATGGCCAAAAATGTATGCTACGAATTCGCCTCGACTCTACATTCCACAACTGTTCCACATATGTCCGTTGATTAAAAATTATAGTTTCATTGCAAACTAAAATAAGTAATGCTTACATCAGATAAATCCACTTAGAAATAAATTACTGTAAAAGAATTATGCACAATTCCTAAATTTACTCAAGCTTGTCCATCATCTCGGAACTGACTTCGATTATTGACTGAAGGATCTTAATCTCTAATTTAGCAGCTAATCGCGGAGATAGTCTGTTTAAAGTGCTCTCTACATACTGGCCAAAGTTGAAATAACGTTTCTGAATGGGATGTTGATTAACAGGTTCCGTCTCCGTTTCCACATTATGTTTAATTATCCCATTTTGAACACCTTTACTGGGAAATAGTTTTAAAACATGAGCAGGTCGCTTCTCCGCCGGTAAATTGTGTTCATCCTTAGGATCAGACAGCTTTCGCTTCATATTCAAATTGGTCTGAATTACTGGTTTCTTGTCTGAATTCATTTCAGGTGGAGCTGTCGCGATTTTATCATTATTTTTCTCTGGAATTACACTATCCTTCTTTTCCGGCTCTGGGGAAGATTTTGCGCTGTCTGATTGTTTCTCGGTCTTTCCATCGGGACTTTCCAATTCGGACTTCACTTCGTCAAAACTCCTGCTGTATTCATCGTCAGAAAAGTCCTCATCCTTAACCTCGAGCAGTTCAACATAAGTTTCCTCCTCAATTATGGGAGGTGGTTGCTGTGGTGGTGGAGTTACATCTGTGGGTCTAAAGTACCCCAATTAAACTGAATAAGTTGAGTTAAATTTATGAATTCTTACTCCTTCTCTGTTGGCTTTTCGTCCTCGTCCAAGAACTTTAAATGATTGAAAAGTTTCCAGGTCGAGGTGGGCTTCCCGGCCTCCTGCTTGTATTTCTTGCAAAGCACTTTAAATATAGACTTCGCCTCCGTTCCTGTTTCATATTAAAAGCCTAATTTAACAATACTTGAACGGTATGAAGCCAACATCTTCACCTGTCAACTTATTCTTGTTTGCTACTTTGTCCCACGTCGCAAGGATTTTCTCCGGTTCTTCAGCTGGTTCAGAAACCCACAACATTTTCTCTTGTCTTATATCGGCAATCAGTCTTTCCAAGGTGAACTCCATTTTAACACAAGAATTTTATGGCAAAAACCAAATTTTACACCAAAGCCGCTTCAACTTCTCCGAGGACGCTTTTCTTCCTCCCCCTTCTCTTTTTCAAACAGTCTCCAGCTGAAACAAATCTGACAGCTGTCAGAGTTTTCCGGTTCAATTCGAAAATTTCTCAGGATAAATTTCGTATTTCTTAAGAGCGCCAAGCACTACCGGATTGCAGACGTTACAGTTTCTTAAATATTCTTGCATTCATTTTTTTTTGTATGTTTTCTATTCATTTTTGGTTATATTGTTGAAATGAAATGAAATACAAAAATTAGTCATGAATGAAATATGCTGGATTATGCTCAGGGAACATTACTGCCAAGAAATAAATGAAAAATATGCTTAACTACTCGCTTAATTCTTAAATTACTTAAAATCTCTATACAACTTTGACATGGTGACCAAAGTATAAATAAGAGTATATTATTTCTTCTTTGATGGTGACGTTGTCGGCCAAATGTCATTTTTCTTTTTACCGTGGGATCACACCATGGTTTACAGAAAACAAGGTATAGTAAAGAAAAAAATGACATTCGGACGATGACGTCACTCTGGCAAAGTTGTATGTAGTTCAGCACATATTTCATTTATTTCTTTACAATGGTATTCCCCTGAGCATACTCTGAGCATTTTTCAGCGAAATACCGACATCATTCCTCACGTCATTAGCTAAAGGAATTAACAATATTTCCCCCAAGCTCATTAAAATCATTGGCTCCTGTTAAGTTCAATGACAGAGGTAACTCTCTTATCTACGTTCAAATTACCCGTGTTAGGGAAGTGACAAAGTGCACAGGTAGTGTATTTAGGCCACAGTTTTCTACACAAGCACAGGTTCTGTACCTAAGCTTTGATAAGGAAAGCTTAACGGTGAATAAAAGTATTCATCATTTCCAAGAACTAGAGCTTAAATACTTCGCAAGTATTACTTTCCTCTCCATCGACCTCATCGTTTAAATTATTTGTATGTACCTCCGACACAGACATACCCACTTCTTTTACTTAAAATTACAAATTACAATTCTGCCCATGGAATTCTAGGGGAGGATGTTCTAAACCGGTGCACGTTATTCTTCAGGGACAACAGGATAACTTAGCTTTGGATTCCTGGATATGAAACGAACCCGAGCAAATTATCCGCATATTGCCCCCTATTCTATTTTTGGCCTACCAAAAAGCTATTTTAGCGAATAGTTACGAGAATGTCGAACTAAACAATGAGACTTTCCCTAGGCAACGCGTTTGAAATAACACAGACAAGAAAATTCCTTATTCCCTGTCGCATCAAAACGTAGTCACTACTAGATCCAGATAAAGGAAAAAGCATCTTAAAAATATTTCCTAATGTTGCCGTTAATGAAATATTAAAATGATTTTTTCGTTTGACTGAAAAACAATGATTTATAAAATCGGCTGACCTTAGGAGAATGTGTATTATTAATTTGATATTGAATAATGCAGACTGAAGGGGTTCATTATTTGATTTAGACCAACTTCGCAAAATATCTTAAAACAGAACTTGGATTACAACTTGGGATATATTCAAATAGCTATTATGATGCTAGGTAGAAAATATAATCAATGCAGTTATTTTTAGAGCTGTTTATTTAAAATAAGACCTGCCATTTTCCAGTTCAATCATCGCTAGATTCTACATTTTCTGTTTGAAGACCTTTGAAAGTAGCAACTGGAACGTATGTAACTAAAGTGTACAATTTGTTGGGAGAATCTTCATCGTCGTTTCTCCTGCGAGCCAAACGGACACGAACGCGGAATGGTGTGCTCCTGTTGATTAGAAAAAAAATGTATACATTAGTCTAACAATAAAGAATTTGGTGAATACAATTCACTGAACTCAAAAAGCTACATATATTCCTCACTAAGATTAATCTCGACAAAATACGTGTGGTTACGCTATGCACCCGAAACTGTCCACAGTAAATAAGCCTTAATCACTTTATCAGTAGAACTCTCATCAACTGAATTTCATATGAACGAGTAATTTTTCCACAGAAAAGCTATAAACTCTTGGCAATGAGTTACATCCAATATTCTTTCGATTCTGGTTATACTTTAGGTAGATATCACATCTAATCAGCCAGAGAAGCACCTTTGTTTACTTCCTCCACAACCAATTAACCTAAAAAACAGTACAAGAAACTAATTTACTCACCTAATTCCCTTGCTCCAAATATGCTTATTCAAGCGGGTATCAATTCGAACATCATTTGTGCCCATTTCTTTTTCTGCAAATTTTCTAATTTCCTTGATTGCTCGTGGAGCCCGCTTCTTGAAGCCGATGTTGTGCACCCTCTTGGACAAGTGGATTGTGCATTCACGGGTAACAACCTCGTTAATTGCAGACTTATTCCTCTTCTCGACTTTCGTTTTTGCCATTTTTTAAAAATAATCTCAGACCTAAAATAACACAGCAATATTATTAAAACTGCAAACTATTTTGTACGAATGACAGTGTCGACGGCTACTAAATAAATGCGATTTTTACTTAAAATATGAAACAATACACCAAATTTTATATATATCCGATATAAAACTTTACACAGAATTTAATTCATAAATTCGTAAGACTTTAAAATTAATAAAAAACCCGATGATTTTAGATTTCTGGAATCATCTCAGAAAACCCACCTCTTCCACTTAGCTAGTCTGACATAAAAGAAACCTACAAGTCAATCTTAGCGCCATCCTTAGTTCAGAGTTGTAACTTTTTCAAACATATTTAAGTGGTCAGAGACCAAGGAAAAATACAAAAACTGCAACTACGTTATTTAGAAAATCGTTCATAAAATTTCGTCGAATATTTCTTTTATTCTATGAATTCAAAATTATGAAATTAAATTTAATAGAAACCACAGTTTAGTCAAGAGTTGAAATAGCATCAACAGTTTTTCTTGTTAAATTTCTACATTCGCCTTGGTAACACTAACTTCGGAATGTCAAAAGGACGGAAATGTTGGAAAGTTGCAATTCAGGGTGCATTTACATATTTTTGCTGCAATGAAGGGAAATAAGGTGAGATTGGCTCGTTTTTCTATGAAGACTAACTTATAATCTTACGCATTAAGTTTACAATACTCTGCTGCTTTTGGAGCTTTAGTATATTCGTTACTTCCGCCCATGTAAAGACTGCGACAAATTTGTATTGTGTTATTGAAGTATTTTTTTTCTAGGACTTCCCACCTTTAAAGAATGATAATTTGCTTAGAGCAGCGCGAGGTGAGAATGTTGATAGAGTTCCCGTTTGGGTAATGAGACAGGCTGGAAGATATCTCCCAGAATTTCAAGTAAACTCTATAAGAAAAAAATGAAAAAAATGAGATTTTAATTTGAGAAATATTCCAGGAAGTTAGGAAGAAACATGATTTTTTCACAATCTGTAGAACACCTGAATTAGCTTGCGAAGTAACTATGCAACCCTTGAGACGTTTCGATCTGGACGCATCAATTATATTTTCAGATATTTTGGTCATACCACAAGCTTTGGGAATGGTGGTTGAGATGCGTCCGGGTGAGGTAGGCGGACTTTTGTAATGTCGTTTCACAAGTAAAATAGCATTTTGAAATATTCAGGGACCAGTTTTTCCAGACCCATTAAAAACTCCAGAGGATTTAGCGCGGTTAACACCAGAAGGTGCAGTCAGTCGTTTAACATATGTGGGCGATGCTATTACCATGATGAGACACATGTTAGATGGGAAAGTTCCTCTAATAGGATTCACTGGCGCTCCGGTACATTAGGCCCTACAAATTCAGTAGTAGTTGTAATATGCTATTTCTAGTGGACACTAATGGGGTACATGATTGAGGGCGGTGGGAGCAAAACAATGTCTAAAGCGAAATCGTGGCTTACAAATTATCCAGATGATTCCAAAAAACTGCTTACGATGCTTACGGAGGCTGTTGTAGACTACCTTGAGATGCAGGCTAAGGCCGGTGCACAAATGTTACAAGTTTTCGAATCAAGCGCTGAACATCTTTCCAAAGAGCAGTTTGCAGAAATTGCTATGCCTTATCTTAGAGATATAAGAGAAAAACTTCATGAAAGACTTCGAAATCAATCCATTCCTCTTGTACCAATGGTAGGTCTGACAACTCACTTTTGCCTTTAATGAATATCGCTCGTGTAGGTTATTTTCGCTAAAGGAGCCCGGCATTCTTTGTCGGAGCAAGCTACTCTTGGATATGACGTAATAGGCTTGGATTGGACTGTTGATCCGGTTGAAGCTCGAAATGCAGTTGGGCCAAACATCACATTACAGGGTAATTTAGATCCGCAGGATATGTACAAATCACCGGTGAGATTTCTTCAGCTGTGTTTGAGCATAGAATGTATCATTATTTCCGCAGGAAGAGGTAAGAGCACTAACTAGCGAGATGGTGCGGAAATTTGGAAAGCATCGCTATATTGCAAATCTAGGACACGGTATAACCCCCCAAACTCCTATAGAGAGCATGGAAGTGTTTGTGGACGCAGTTCATAACGCTTTATAGGATTTGAAGGTGCGCTTGCTTCTTTAAAAAAATGGATTTCGGCGAAAAATTTATATGAAATAAATGTTAATTGCTTTTAAATACGTTTTTATCTAACTATTTACAAATATTAATGGAATTTGTCTAATAGGCACATAGTACTTCCACAGATGACCAGCACTGTACCTATGTAAATGTCTGCAAAAAAAAAAATCAAAATCTCTAGTAATTAATTATAATTTCTTACTTTTGGTTGCCGGTGTCTCACCTAGAAAGTGGGCAACTACTGCAGTAAAAACGAAGCTTAGTGCGTTCGCAATGGGCACAGCAAGTGAAAGATTTGTATTTTGTAGGGTTAGGAAGTACAGTACACTACCACTTTGATTTAATATAAACGGAATAATGTATTGCCACCTTGTTACTAGGAACCAAATTTCTAAGACGAATTTGTGGATTTTACTATCAGACTGAATTTGATCAATTCCCTTTGAGCCTAGTCGGATAAATGGGTTTGTTGCCCCCCATAGTAAACCAACAAGTATTAAAGAAACTGTAAATATAGAATTTTACTTCAAGGAATAAATTAGTAGACAGCAGCGGCATACACACGTCCTTTATCATATTTAAATATAGTTTTAACGACTTCCGGTACCCCTAACAAGCACGGCAGGAAATATTTTTGACAACTTACATCCGCCGTCTTCTTCTTTTCTAAATAAGTCGAATTTGTTTCTGGAAACTGGAGTTGGACATTTAGAAGATTTGGATGGACATTACAAATTCAGCAAACTACTAAACTAAACATCACAAATTCAACAGACTACTAACCTAAACATTATGAATACGCAGACTTACCTTCGAAAGCCAACATTTAAATAGTTAACATATGATAACATGAGAAATAACACAATTATACAAATTTATTTTTGCAAATAAATGCTGATTGTTGTTTCCATTGACATTGACCTTCAATCCACGGTTTACAGACTACAAGGTTAGCCAGGTTTCATTTTGACATGTGAATCGTGACGTCACTCTGGATAAATTGAGCTCGACTCTTTATTAGAAGAAGAAGATACATTGTTTTTGTAGGTGAAATGAATATTTATTAATTACATATTTGAAAAACCCTCGAACACGACGAAAAAACTGCCTCATTGCAAAATTTGAAAATCGTTACCATGGAAAAGCTATAAGAACAAAGCATCCAGAGTGACGTCACAAAATGGCGATGAAAAGTAAAAATCTGGCTAACCTTGTAGTCTGTAAACCGTGCCTTCAATCGTTAATAACTTCTCTACCGATGCGTACACCGGCCTTCTCTTAAAGCTGAAATTATGCTCTTTCTACTAGTGTTAAATTAAGGAAGTAAAACTATAAATCTTGATTATTCTTGCTACAAATCACCCGTGTGGTAGCCTGTGGCAGACATCTTCCTGTTCGGCAAAACTGAATTGTTGTATACAACATGCTCCACTATTTCAGCAGTATCTTTTAGGCACAATCTAACTTTTCTTCTAAGCGTTTCACACGACAGCTTAGTCTGTCGGCAAGTTGTCATATTCTCTAAAATAAGATCTAAAGCGACGGGATCTGACAATTTTCCTACTAAGTTCATAAAAATTATCCTGCCATTTATTATAGACATACAATAGCTGTTTGATGTCTTCTGTATTTCCTGCCGCTTGGAAACATCCTATGCTATTCCAGCTGCCAAATGCACCCCTCTTAATGCATCCATCCCATACTGTGTTATCTTTTTAAGGCTCTGTAAGGGGTGTTTGTGTTTCACAATCAATTTTGAAAACAAAGACTCGATTGTAAACGAGAATCTATGAACTTTTATTTATATGTAGAAACCCCGATCCTCGTAGCATCGAAGAACATTTAGAAAGGGTTATTTAATGTTATGAATTTTACAGTGGTCACTTCATCCTTTTGGCATATTCAGACACTGATGCCATTTCTGTAAGTCGCTAGAAGTCTCTACGTTGCTATTGTAGAGGACAGGGTCAGCAAATACGTATTATCAGCCAAAATCGGTAAAACAACTTTAATTCATTAATTTATGATTGCTTGTCTTGCAACCACTTATCTAAATACTCATATTTTCTCTCTATTGAAAATGCACAATTAAGAACATATGGTTTACTTAGACAAAGACGTACTTGTTCATCTTTGATTAAAGGAAGATCATTAAATCCACCATATGTTGTCAATATTTGCGTTAGTTTTGCGCAATCACATTGATTCAATCAAAAAGTTAATTGCAGATATAAAAGCAACTTGTAACTTGGAACTCTTTAGCTTTCTTAGTTTTCCTTCGGATAGGACTCCTTGCATCGCATATTACAATGGGTAAAAACGCATATTGTGATGGAATATTAGGAAAATTTATATGGATCTTGTGCACTTTTAGACTTGAAGGTGGTACTCGTAATTCTTACAGTGCTGTGCACTTTTGCAGCTGGTGGTATTTTATTTGATACATTAAAACAGATGGAGGAAAAAGCTAATGAGTTAGGGGAAAAAGTATCTTCTAAGGTAGCCGAAGGAGCGTCTAAGGTTTCTGAAGGAGCTTCTAAAGTTGCTGAAGAAGCCTCAAAAGTTGCTAAACAAGCAGCTGAAGGTGCTTCGAAAGCTGCTGAAGAAGCCTCAAAAGTTGCTAAGCAAGCAGCTGAAAAAGCCGCTAATGCCACTAAAAAAGCAGTAAAGGCTATCAAAGATATGCTGCCAAAAGAGTGGATACTTTTCAAGCAGACTCATAAGAAGAACTACTCATCCCCGGAAGAGGAACAATCCCACTTGAGCTACTTTTTGGACCGAATTAATATAATTAAAAGACATAATGAACTCTTCAAATCGAAATTAGTGTCATTCAAACGAGCAGTAAATAAGTTTTCGGATATTACTTTGAAAGAGTTTATAAGGCGAACAAATGGATTTATCAAAGACCTTGTGGCGTAAGTTTTAATCCTGATAGTGGATCTTTTCAAGTCTAACTTTTATTGATACTCTCCAGACCAAACACTGCTAAAACAGAAGGCAAATCAATGCTACTTCGAAAAATGACGCCACAGTCTGTTGACTGGAGGGAAAGGGGTGTCGACACACCTGTAAAAGATCAAGGTGAGATTTCTTTTCAATCACTTCTATAACTCCTCTTAATCGTGTTGTTTTTAGAATCGTGCGCATCTTGTTGGTCATTTGCTGCTGCGGGTGCCATTGAAGCTCATGAAAAAATCAAAAATGGAAGAAAGCTTGACCTGTCCGAACAGAATCTTGTAGATTGTGCTCCGTCCAGTTATAACATGGGATGTATGGGCGGGCATCCACTATACGCCTACAATTATACAAAAGAGAACAAAGGTTTAAGTCTACGAATGTATTACCCATACGAAAATGAACAAGGTCAATGCCGGTATAAAACGGTATTCAATGCTGGTACCTATTCTATTGCATACAAACGGCTTCCAAAGGGAGATGAAGAAGCTGTAAAGGAAGCAGTGGCTTTTATCGGACCTGTAGCCGCAGCTATAGATGGTACATTAGACTCGCTTAGAGATTATGGTGGTGGCATCTATTACGATGAAGAGTGCAGTTCAACTAGAATAACACATGCTGTGTTGATTGTTGGCTATGGAACTGAGGATGGTCAGGATTATTGGCTAATTAAGAATTCTCTTGGGCCGTATTGGGGAGAAAAGGGTTATATGAAACTTGCTCGCAATAAGAACAATCATTGTGGTATTGCCACTGATGTATCGTATCCACTTATTGAAAGTATCCCAAACCACAGATTCTAAGTGTGGTTACTGTGTACTAGTTGAAATGTTTTAGTTCCTGCCATTGTAATAAAGATTGTAGTCGGTAAAAATAGTTTGTTTTATGCTGAATATTCAAGCCATTTTGTGGAAATGTGTGCTTACTTTCATTTACAGAATATCTGCTTATGTGGTTTTAAATGTAGCGCTATCCTGCCACGTAGGACGGATAATTAACTCCTTGTGAAAGGATATGGACTATTGTATACCACATAAATTTGCATTGCTTTAATCTTCACTTAATAAATATGAAATAAATTGTCCACGTGTAATTAAAAATTTTATATCTCATATTTCCCTTCAACTATGATTTAGCGACAACAACTGGTCCGATATTCACATACAAAGCTAATATTTATTTTTCTAGTTGATAGACAGAAATCAGTATCTTTCAGAAGGCATGTGTTAGACCTAAAGTAAACATTGCGAAAATATATAAAAACCCCAATATCTCTGTACAATGCCAATTGGTTCTGAATTTCAAGATGAACGTGTTTCTTATAGTCACGTATTTAACCGCCTTAGGATTATGTGCTCACGTCACTAATTTTTCAAAATGGGAGTCCTTTAAAAAAACTCATAATAAAGTTTACTACGATGTAAGTGAGGAGACTAAAAGGAGGGAAATCTACCAAAAAGAAGTTGCTGATGTAGTGAAGCACAATCAATTGTACAAAGTGGGAAAAGTTAGCTTTAGAAGGTCTGCGAATAGGTTTAGTGATAAAACGCTGGAGGAGTTTATAGCCGGGTATAATGGGTTTAGAAGTGACCTTGCACCGTAAGTGCAGTGTTAGAATATATTTTGCAGGATTTTTACCAAAAATAACTTTTAGACGAAATGTAATTAGCAAACAGAGGAGACGGTCTCTCCAACCAACAAAAAAACTCCCATCACGTGTGGATTGGCGAGAAATGGGTGTGAACACGCCTATTAAAGATCAAGGTAATATGACGCGTGAAAACTGAACAATTTCTAAACATATGTTTTCAGACTATTGTCAAGCATGTTGGGCTTTTGCAGCCGCAGGTGCTCTCGAAGCACATGAATTAATCGTACACGACAGAGAAATTGAACTTTCTGAGCAAAATTTGATTGATTGCGCCAACTCCACTTATAATGTGGGGTGTCTAGGCGGTCATATGATTCGAGCATTTAATTATACTCGAGAAGCCAGAGGTTTGAGCCATCGTCTCTATTATCCATATGAAAAAATGAAAAGGTCATGCCGCCTCAAAGATGTATTTAACGTAGGCACTTATGCTGCAAGCTATCAGAGATTACCGCCCGGCGATGAATTGGAATTGCAGAGAACTGTTGCATTTGTTGGTCCTGTAGCAGTTGGATTTGATGGAAATTTACTGTCTTTAAAATCATATAGTGGCGGAGTGTTTTATGATGAGAATTGCAATTCCAGTAGACTTACACACGCCGCTTTAATAGTAGGATACGGTACTGATTATCAATGTCAAGATTATTGGCTCATCAAAAATACAATGGGTATTTACTGGGGAGAAAGAGGATATCTAAAGCTGGCCAGAAATAGGAATAATCATTGCGGTATTGCAAGCGATGCATTATTTCCTATAGTAAATGATTATCCTCCTCGTCGGCATCCATCATCTACTGTTTCTAGATGATTGTTGAAATTTATAAATAAATATATATATATGTTAAGAGTCAAAGGTAAATAAAAAGATGATCTTGGATTTAATTTCATTTATTGAGAGAATTCTGGGGTATGTCGTGGACTGCGATGATGGGAGGAAAAGGCAAGAAGAAAGTGAAGTTATCGTCGCTTCACTTCGACGTTTTTTCATTACCTCCACTGACGACAGCCTCCAATTTTTGATGACGTTCCTTTGGAACAAAAAGCTGCATTTCCTGGTACCATTTGAAATATTTGAGCAGATCCTCAGGTGCACTGAAAGGTTGAAGAGAGAGAGCCCTTTTTAACTCATTATCCAGGGTATTTATTAGGTACTTAATAACTGCTTGTGGGCTAAGCGATGCACCTCCCGCGTTTGAAAGCATTGAAGGGAATGCTGCAACTAGACCTTCCTTCAACTGCCTCCATGACGTAATAGCTGGCTGCGCCCCTTGAAACCAAAACCGTGCAGCTCTTGACAGTTTGGACGAGGCCAATAACAAAAATTTCCTTAAGGCCCTCAATCCTGCTAATCCACCACTGGCACGTAATTCCGGGCTTAACGGCGGGTTCGAAAGTGGGTGCAATTCAGCAAAATTTACAGACTGTGTTGCATTTACTATTCTTATGCTGGAGTGTGGCTGTAAGAGAGACAATTTAAGCTTGGTTAATTCTACCTCAAGCTTTAGAACTTCCCTTTCTCAGCGCAGGAGCTCCAGTTCTCGTTCCTCGATTGCTTTAATTTAATTTCCTTGATCATGAAGGGGTTAGGCAGTGTTTGACTATGCTGCGTCGACGGTTCACTAGCACTTATGTTCACCAAAAATTCAGTGCCTCTTTGTGCCTCGGCTGTCATCCGCGTTGACTCAGTGTTTGGGACTAGCGTGTCTGCCTGTAAGGAGTCCTGTCGTCGAGGGTCGTTTTCAACTTCCATACCCGGCATCGCCTCCTTTCCTGGATTTGGTGTTGGCTCGAACATTCCGCAATCCTTTTCTTGTCGTGTTCGTTTTAGCTTGACTAATTTTTCGCCACCACACGTGAAGAGATCTGCATTGATTGAAATCATCGAACTCCCCTAAATCCACAAGTTTGCAAGTCATTGAGCACTTTAGAAGGAAATCCCACTTCTGATTTGTTAAGAGTCAAAGGTAAACAAAACGATGCTCTTGCATTTAATTTCATTTATTGAAAAAATTCTGGGGTGTGTCATGGACTGCGATGAAGGGAGGAAAAGGCAAGAAGAAAGTGAAGTTATCGTCGCTTCATGACGAGGTGGAGCTGGCGCTAGATTTATGTTACAGCAGTGCTGTGGGTGAGCGCTCCTGTTGCAGCGGTGACGAGTATGGCGTAACATATATATATATATATTTTTACAAAGGGCTCTTTTTCTTTTTTTTAGGATTATGGTGAAATTAAGAATTTTGGAAAATGCGCAAATTATACTTTTGCTTTTATCAAATAATTCTTTGCCAGAATCGAAGTAATTAGAGGGATCGTATGCCAATGTTTGAGGGATTGTATGACAAATAAAATAGTTTCCTCAGAGGTTTAGCCAGGGAAGAGGCGCAGCTCTTTAGAAGCTGCGTTGAGGTTCGTAAGAATTTGTAGACATCTCGCGTACGGAAATGAAGCGGCCTTTGATTAGTATTACACCGCAGAGAGAGTTGGTGGGATCTGCCTATTCCTAAACACCTTCTTTATCTGAAAAACACTTCAATTTCGAAAACCTCGATAAATTTGGTAAAAACATACCATGTTCGTCCTTTTATACATTCTAACTTAATACAGTCACAAGGAGTTCAATTTGAGCACTTGTTACAGATTAAAAATCATGCATTTGCTAGCTCTTCATATGAAAACAATAAAACAATTTCGAAATACAATAATGTTTGTCTTTTTTAGTCATATAGTGTTGAGTGTTAAAACAATCACTTTAAAAAACAAATTAGTTACCTTTTTTAAGTCGATCTATCTGGAAAAAGGTAACACCTGAGTACCAACTTTGCTTATATAGGGCATTTGTAGGTAACATAATAAATACTTCATTTTTGTAAAAAGAAAAAATAGGGTAAATTTTCGAGGAAAATGCAATTTTTGCTAAAATTTATTGATAAAAAAGAAAGTTTTACATGTTTGAAAGGCAATGTTCATTGAGTGGAAACATTTACATGACTGAAATTGATATTTAAATAAATGGTAATCATTTACCTGTAAAGCGGGGCCCATTAGGTTTCCGTACGTGCAATGGTACCGAAGTTATGATTTAATATGTACTTGTAGGTATTTCAGTGGATATGCAAGACGGGCCCTTTTCCATACAATTTTTTTCTTAGAGTAAGCGTTAAACCTTAAAGGATTAGCATCTCAAACCGGGACACCCTGTATATCTTTTACCTACTTGAGCTGAGAAATTTTATTTCTGATTTATCCCTTCCTTGTAAGCCCTTAATCAAACGCCCATTATTATAATAACTCAGCTTTATTAGAAATGCAGATCTTAACTCTACTAACTATCAAACCAAAGTGGTCAAATTTTTACTCCGTTATCTCTAGTTACATATTCATGTTTGCAAATGTCACGTAAACGCAACAGTTTTAGTATACCACAATTGCATTTATTTTAATTTTAAGATGTTAATTGGATTTACTTTATTTTAAGACGTTTAAAACATGAATAAAACTGAAAAAATTGTGTAATTAAATTTTTCAAATAGTGAAAAATTTGATTGCATAGTGAGCATACCAAAGCTGCTACTCGAAACCAAAGTAAAATAGAAGAAAATTAATCCTTCGTGAAATCGTGAAGGAAAATATTGCAAATATTTGCAACTGTTTTATTGTAGTATTTTTCTTTTCCTACAAAGGACTGGGAGTACCTGAAGATGCACCGGCCCCTATTCACGTCAGTCAAAGTAAAGAAGCAGCGTCAATACGAAGGGTTAAAAACACACTCTATTAAAATGTATTTTAAAGAATTTAATTATTATATTTCACAGGTGGCAGACAACTTGCCATCATAAGCCGAACAAACAAAGCTCAATCAGAATCAAAGCGAAAAGACCAAACAAACCCGTAGGCGGTAAATATTAGCTACCACTGTAGGAACCGAAAACATAAGTATATAGCATACATTTAGGCTGAATAAATTAAAAGAACAAAGCACAAGGAAAACAACAAAATAAGACCATAAGCAAAAACTTCTCTCTTTTTTAAGAACGCTTTAAGATAGGCCAAATTGGTTTCATTTCCTATAGTATTTATACACTTGTCTTGAAAGCAACGCATCCCTGATGAGGGAAAAGGAACGAGTGAGTAGGGGTTGAGCAAAATTATATTTCTTTATATGCTATTTATTGTATTCCCACAAAATTTTTTGATAAATATATTCAATGCGATGTTCACGTAATTAGAAATTGTTCAATCCAGACAAAAGCGTAATATACTGCATACTATAGCCTATAGGTAGAAATTCTACTTGTCTGTTGTCCCACAATTTATTTTAATTTTTTAGCATTTAATTCGAAAACGGAAGGTGGATCTTCCTGAACTGTATCAGTATTAGTGTCCCGTTCCTCTTATGAAATTTGGCAACCGTGTAGGGATAATGTAGTACGTAAATTTTCTATTGGTATCTATTGATATTGATATACCAAGTCATCGGCAAAAATATTTTATTTTAGCCTGAGGTAAAATCATACATCCTGTGTTCTATTGAACTTGTTACCCTCATTACTAGTTCACTTTTACACGCTTTGTAAACTGTTATTGAAGTGAAAACTTCTTTAGCGGCGTTGTACACTTTTTTTGTAATGGGTAAAAAATGTTAAACTCGCGTCAGGGACACGTGACCTGATCGAAAATTCGTAAGACGGATGGAGAGTAGACTTAATATATACGTGTATACTTATATATAGGTAGTTATAGAAATGGTAGAGAGGAGGTTGAGGTGTCGTTG
>QYTT01095395.1:2252-18870 GCA_006980735.1 Dasypogon diadema
ATAAATGCATTTGCATACCAGACAAGGGATCTTCTTTTGTGTGTACCAGAATGCCAAGACTGTGAAACATTTAGGATCACCTTGGATAGCAATTTAAAGCTGTACTTTATTGATAATAATGTCTAACAAGGAATTGCACACCAATTCATTTTTAAGTTTCTGGAGAATTATTAAGAGTCAATCTGTGAGTAATGTCGAAAATCCATCCTTTGCAGTCTAATGGCATTTAGCGCAGTCCTCTAAGACTACCGTAGGACAGGTGACCATGGGACACCAAGGCAAGAGAGTCTTTGCAGTTTTCTCAAGCTCGCCTGTGCAGTTTTTTATCCCATTTTTAGTACAGGGTAACTATTTTTGTTATCACAGCCAAGTATGAGTATAATATCATCTTTGAGTTAAGCCTTTAAGTTCAATCAAGAAGCCGTTTGCACGTTCGTTAGGTCGATACCCAGGGTTCCAGGTAAGTGTCCGATCAAGCGTAAGGCTAAGATGTTTGACTTCCTTTCAGAATTCTATATTTATTCCGCCTAAGCTAGAAGTTCTAAAGTTGAATTTTCCCCTTTTGTTGAAGGGGAAAATTGTTGTCTTTTTATGCAGTATTTAGGGCGTTTTGCAAGTGATCAGAAATTTTTTGATCGCTCTTTCCCTTAGAAAGAATAACCAGGACAAGTGCATTTCTTTAGTCTAGCTTCGGGCAGCTCCTAAATGGGCTCATCCGCAACCAGTGACCACAGAGGGACAAGACCCCTCCTTGGAGGCTACCTTTGGCGGGCATTATGGTGGCTGTTTTAACTCCCAAGTTATCTATTATCCTTCGGCTTGACAACAAATTGTGTGGAGATGTTATAGTGGACTTTTTTGTCTTTACAGGCATGTTGTTGGGGCTGGAGAAGTGCTCCATCAAGTACTCCCTTTCTAATAAGACGATCTATAACTTTCTCCATAGTTTTCAATACGAAGGAGGATAGACTTAATGGGTGATATGACTTGCGTTGGGCAGTTTTATAATAGTCCGTTTGAACTAGAGTGTACTTTGGAGAGTACCTTTTAAAGAAATGCCACACTCGGTAGACCTTCTATGTACCTCTACCCTCCAAGATGAACGGAAATGACAAAAAACAGGACCGTTAAGGGAATTCTAGGTGGTAATAGAAGGCGTGATGTGATGAGCCATGTTTGTTTGGGTTAGAAAGCGTAGTTAGGGACATGTATGTGGCAGAACGAGGTTACTGAGATAGCTAAAATGTTCTGTAGTATAGCCAGCATCAATTATGATTGTTTACTATGTAAAAGTTTTTCCCAGGAAATTTTATTCCTTTCTTAATATTTTCGCTATCGAGAAGCGAGGGGGAACCGTCCACCATAGTCACTACGATATTTTTCTAATTTTTATATTTCTGAAGAACATACCAACGTTTTTTGAATGTTTATACTATTAAAATTTGGAAAATGTAAACAAAAGAAAGTTCTTTAATATATTGAACTCAGATATTTGTGGCTGGGGTGTCGAAAAAAAAATCTGGGCGTCACATATATGTGACGTTGTTAATGTACGAGTTAGTATTTGGCGGCAAAAAAAAAAAATAGTGGAACTATCATACATTTGAAAAGTAAGTTTTGAGGCCTCTTCTTGTTGTACTGTGGTGACAGGCGTAAATAGAAAACGATATTTTCCGAAAGTACTGAAGAAATTGGATAGATCGCTGTAGCATCAAAAGTTTTTCTCTACTTCTTTATACATAATTTATTAGCATTTTAGTCAGATATTTCGTTTTTAGTAGTGATTTCTTATTTACATATATTTCCTTTAAATACTCAATTATTTTTATTTTTGTTGATCAGCGAAAATATCTCCTGAAACTTTTTGTAATCACATTTGATTTCAGACGAAAAAAAATATCCACTAAAATTTGGGGAAGAGCATCTCAAGTTGTTTACAAATTTTCGACATATTTTAGCAATATCACAAATTCCCAATTTCAAAGTTTCACAAAATATTTTTAATTGTAAAGGAATTCCATCAAAAATTTACATTCAGCAATTAATTAACGCAAAACAAAACCACAAACACAAAATAATGGAAAGTTTCAAGCCATCAAAACTAAATAAACAAAAGGGTTGGAGGCAGCCGCATGTTCGTAAAGTTCATTTTCCTCTTGCGAATTGGATGACCGTCTCCAGATTCCGAATTCCATTTAAATCTGGATCATAAATTAAAGTTTACAATTTACACAAACAGAAAGGAATGCCATTATGAAAGTAATCACGTCATTTGTTCGCGTTTCTCATATAATTATTATTTGTTATAAAAATCATGAATTATTTGGAAATTATGAACGAAACGAGAAAATCCACTTTCCTAATGCTGATAAATATCTGGCCGCTCACATGCGACAGAGGGAGAGCAAATTGATTTTAAATTAAATTAATTTGATTACCGAATTGTGAAAAAAAGCCACTTCAAGTAAAACTTGTTTCTGGAATTTTGTTCTTGTGGTCACACAGTGTTCCTTTGAATACGGTACTAAGGGCGCATAATATACTCATAAACAATGGAAAATATTCTTAACAAAGGTTATCATAAAAGTGGTGAAAAAGTTTTTTGATCTATTCGGAAATGCCGTTTCATTAAGGCGTAGGCCGCAGTTCTTTAATTAAAATTAAATTATCGAACTAATTATAAAACTGGTTATGGGCCAGTAATAATAGTAAGGTGTGTCGGAAATAATATAAAAGGGTATACTATCATCGGAAAGAAATAGAAGAACGACGCTACGCAGTCTGCGTATTGACGTAATCTTTTCAATCGAATTCTTGAAGATTTTTGTATGCTTTCAGGAAACTACATTATGTATCTTATATGTTGGCAAGGAGACATATGCAGTAGCAAAGTACACTTTATAACATTCTTAAATAGTCATACCTTTCTAAGGAAGGTCTAAGTTAGCGTAAAACCCAGTCAAAAACGGGATGAATTTTAAAGAAATAGAAAAAGAGTAAATGGATTTGTGGAAATAGATTTAATAGGTACATACACATATATGCAATTGGCGAATACAGAAAAGTCAGTGTGGCCAGACAAAGCCCGCAAGGTGGCATTCTGTCGCCATTGCAGTGGATTTTCATGAACTTTTTCTGTTTGCTCAAGGATCTTGTCATTCTCTTAACGAGGCCCTTTAACCTTTTCAGGTTAGTTATTAACTACGCGAAAGAATTCAGTGTAACAATTTATTAAAAATTTTGTCGCAATGATGGTATATTTCAAGAAATACTTCTGTATATGTTAGAAATTAATTGTGTCTGCTGCTTTAAAATGAAAAATTTGTGGAATTCGCATTTTCTGTGATCAACACAAAAAGTAGCAAATTCCATGAGAAAATACATGATACCAATTCTTTGCAAGGTTGACAAGGTATTAGCTATAATTTGAGTCTCTTAGACGGTGCAGGGTAAGACCGGCTGAAACGTCTTCTTCTGGTGGCACATTTATACACCTAATTCGGTGACCTCACATATATTTAGTAGCTTATCTATCCTAATCGGACCCATCACTTATTTTCTAGCAATCAATATGGTAAGGCCACTATTAGTTTGAATTATATGGGCCGATTTCACCTTTCGAATATCTATTCGTACCCCAGAATTTGGTCCCATGGGGGCGTAATAACTGTCTCTTTAATTTGATCAAGTGCATCATTTCACGTTGATTTTACATTAAAGACAAATAAATCATGGAATTTTATTGAAATTAGCAAAGCAAATGGAATCCAAGTTTTCGTCAACAGATAACTTAATTTCAGTGTGAGACGGTAATGTGACTTGGAAAGCAATTTATTGGTATACCTACCTATCTTCTCCCTGATAAAATTTTTGGCATCAATGTGGTTTTGATAAAATTCTTCAGACTGGATGGAGAATGAGTTTTTGGACATAAAACATCTAAAAATTTAGAGACATAAGAAAAAGGTCTGAATTCTGAATAACAGAGCACTTTGATGGCTTGATTTACAAAATTCTCATGTAAACTATGCAAACTATCACAATCGAAAAGCTCTAAATTACAGGGCTGGGAAAAAATATGCCGGAAAATGGATTTTATTTATTTTTAAGAATAGATTTCCCTACGTTGAAACACGTGTATTTGTGGAGGTTATGGAACAATAATTTGACCTTCGTTAATGTTAATAGACCGGGAAGGACAACTTCACCAAATTACATGAATAACAGATTTGGATGTTTTGCAAGTAAGCTGCATTTTTATAGGCAATTTTATGTAATTAATTTTAATGCAAAATAACAAATTTTTGCATCGGGTTCATAGTACATTTACTGCAGATTGAATACAGAAGATTGAACACCTTATATTATACAGTTAAGCTGTGCGTATATTTTAAAAGAAAGAAAGATATTAATCACGTAAGTAATAATTAAAAATATACATATTATATAAGAGCATGAAGTTTCAATCCGGGGAAATGATAACAAATTAAACGATATGATCCTTAAGAAGACTACATTGACAAATACTGAATATTAAGTGCTAAATTACTCCTTAATCGAATTATTTGGACATGGTAAGAATTAGAGATGTAAAATTCCGTGAAAAGAAACCCGAGAAGGTTAGGAAAAAGCAATTCTATTTATTGAAAATCAATGTATTATAATTTTTTTTATTTCGCCTAATTTAAGTAAGAAAATATATTTTTATTTTTTATTTTTTAAATTCGTATTAATGTAGGAAATATTATCCAGTATTTCAAGATACACAGGATACAGGCAAAGATTCAAAAGTTAACTAGTAAAGTAAGTTCGTGTAATGTAATATACCTATTTGTTGGTTTTTTTTTAAGATATTGCCTAAGCTCAGGGGCGACCCTATGATGCACACAGCACAGCTTTGGTGGAGGAAAATTGGAGTGAGCCACAATTTTATTGGCATGAAACTACTGTGCAACATCCCAGTGGCTTCACAAGAACAATTCTCGTCAGTAGAAATTGCCTTAACCACTGGTACCCAGATATATCACCGCAGTCTGTGCAGGATTAGATCTCACGCCAGCAGAGGAGAAAATTGACAAAAATAAGGACAAAATCGAACACACTAACCATAACTACTAACCAAATCATTTTTTTCTATCATTTTCCATTTAAATTATTTCCTTAATTTTTAGAAAAATTATTTTAAAAAACATGCTATCATGTCTCAAATTGCGTTTATAAAACTTTCGAGAAAACAAAATTACCTAAAATTTTAAAAAATTGTTTGAATCAAAAAGAATAAATATTTTGTTCAATTCAATTTATTTGGTTTGATGTATTTTAATATAAAAAATATACCTTCTATATCTATCTAAAGTTCTGAAAATTATTATTAAAAAGTAAAGTAACATTTCCAGTTACTTTCATTAAGTTTAGAATACAATAAACCAAAACAGTCTTTTTGTAATATTTAAAAAAACTTTTTTCCGGCTGCAAATAAACGATTATGTAAAGAATTCGCAGACAAATATAGGTCTTCTGGTTGGCTGACAGGCTTCGTGTGCCTAAATCCCTAAATCATATCGCATGTTAGGCATTGTGTCCAGTTTTTAGGATGTCTATCACCATTCAAAGATTTGTTGCAAAATATACACTTGTTTTTCTTTGTGGACCGAATATTAGACCAAATCTTGAAAAAATATTATTTTGGCGAATACCTTTCCTTTTGATGGGTTGTAATATTCTTTCAGAATGAGTAAAATTGGTTTGCCTTTTGAAGCTTTTGTAAGAGGTAAAAAAATGTTTGAAGTATTTTGTGAATATGAGAATCTGATAATATATATGAAAATTTGGAATCAGTAGGAGAGTGTTTTAGTTTTTGCGAGGAAATATGAAATACGGAGAAATAAAATTTCCAACCGCGCTCATACAGTTGACAACGGTTATAGAAAAGAGTCGTTCCGTAGACGTCATGGCCAAAATTTCTGGTTGTTTGCTTTAAGGTGGGTCCAGACCAAAGCAAATGGTACCGAACGAATGTTTGGCCACATGTGCTTAGTTGAATTTTTAGTGTGGACGGACATTGAAGTAGAGCAAATATCAAAGCAAACGAACGAAACATTCGTTCGTACCATTTGCTTTGGTCTTGACCCACTCTTGCCCGCCATATTGGATCCGCCATTATAATTTTAAAAATTCCACATTTGAAATCAGAGATCTTAAAAAACTATATAGGCTCATTTCCATTACGATTTCAAAACTTTAGAAAAAATCGACACTTACGGCTGCCATATTTGATCCGCCATCTTGAGTCCTTAAAAACTAACGTCAAACTCGTAATCACCTACCTCAAAGGCCTTTATATCCGTTATTGTGCGAACATTCCGTTGAGATTTAGAACCTATTTTGGGCTTGAAAAATTCGACAGTAGATTGAAAATTAGATACCTCGAAAACATATTTTTATGATGATCGCAAAAACTTTCAAACCTTAATAAATAAAACTTTCATATGGCAGCCCTCTAACGGGGTTGCCCGATTTGGTTCCTTTTTGCAAGCATATTTGTGTTTTGCTAAAGTAGTTGTGGGCCGAATTTTATCCATCTACTTCAAACCGTCCTCGTTTACAAGAAAAAAATCGATGTTTTATTTCATATAGTTGGAGATTTTATATGACAACCAAATTGGCCCATCTTCGAATTTGATCTTTCGATTTTAACAAGGTATCTGCTATCTCATCTGACAGACGCGTCATTCTTAGGAACTCCTCAAGATCTCATCTCAATTAGTTCGGTGTATACCAAGAAATTTTTGATAATGGAGGATTCTTTTCCTTTTCAAGCTTCCGAGATCTGGAATAGTATTGATAGTGTTTTAAAAAACTTTATTAGATCTCGTGTTCCTTTACTAGTATAATCAATGGTCAAACATATCAAACGATATATTCTTTTGTCCACAGGGATGTGTTCAGAATCACAGACTTTGGAGAAACATACAGAAAGAACTAAGATACTTCAAGGATTACCATAATTTGAATCCAGCATATAAAACTTCGAGTAGATTAGTTATTGTTAGACACAACCTGCGAAGGATTGAAGTATTGAAGTAAGCTCCTCAGTAAGTAGTAAGTACTGAACATCAGTAATTTTGCAACAACAGGAGAGGCACGTTAGTGTGACTCATTCATTTATGCATTCAATGGTAATGTGTAGAACGGATGGATCAAAATTTTAACAGTAATTAATACATTAAAATCCGCTGTCAATAAAAAATGGAAGATTTGTGACATATCCCAATTTAGCAAAGCCAACTAGAGACTGTGGGCCGACGAGAAAAAGATCTTAGTAAAACGGATGCAGTAAAACACTGATCGAGTTTAAATCATTCAATTAGTGAAGGTATCATATAAATATTTGTGAATTTCTAGCGGTTTCATCCAATTCAAGAACTCAGAGCTGTAATAAGGGTCCATAAATGGGCAAAGTGTGTCATGGAGGCCATTCAATTCATCGAAACAACTCAACAAATCCTTGACATATAAGAAAGTCAATTGTTCTTATTGAAAACATTTCGGGAATTCTGAATCTCGAAAAATTGTAGGTGAATCTATAGACGATAACCTTAGCTCTTTTCGGACCAGGGCCGTATATTAAGAGCAGAAAACAATTTTGTTTTATGAAAATTAAGAATTAATGACGAGCCTGGAGGTTCAAAGATCTAAACAAAATACGTGGGTTGCTGGGGTTCAAGTAAAATTCGTTCAAGCTGGCCAGTGGCATCACATGACCCCGTGTTTGACCGGAATTTTACATAAATTATTCCTGTTTTAAAGAAAATTTAAAGAGTGTGGCAAGGGAGGGCAAGTAAGTGTTGGATTGAATTCAGATCATATTAAATTGTAAATTTGAATTTTAACTAAAATATGTGGAGAACGGAATATCAAATACAAACTGGCGCCAAATAGATTCATCCGGTCATTCCACTCAAGACTTTGAGTTGTTATTAATATCCATAAAAAAATATAATCGAAAGCTTTTTCGCGTAGTTCTATAATGTCACGGAATTTGTAAGATATTTCTCTCATGAGTGTAGGTCCCAAAAATTAAGCCAGTGACACCCATTTCGAACAGAATTCATAAGAAATCATCTGCACAAATGTGTCAAAGAATTGGTGGCATGTTGCGGTTTTAAGTCGTACAAAAGATTCGTGAGCTTAAACGACACACCCTCCTGGGAGCCGAGATAGCCGGTTAAGATTAAAGTTTTGTTCGGCAGAGTTTGGCCGGGGGCCTTTAACCTCTTATCAGAGACAAAAGTCTTGAATTAATTACGTTAATTTGTCAGATCGATTAGCGCGCGAGAAAATGATGCGCTCACCTGTAATACCTGGCAAACATATGACAAAAACACAACATCCAAGGTCGGAAACAGAACAAGCTGCATCCAGTTGAAGTGGATGAAAAAAGGAAGCCAAGATGGAGAGCAGCACCGGCGGCAGTAGGCGTGAATTATACCAAGGCCTTCTGATAAGACTGAACAAATTGGAAGTTTATGCAAATGGACCTAATGTGGTTATTAACGGGCTCATCTCATGTGACTGCTGACATGAATCCATTAGAAAATTATCAAGTCGCAGATAAATTAACAGGAAGAAAATTAATTTGAATTCGCCGCCATTGTAGCGCCTTCAGGCCTTCTGAATGATTGGAACATTTCGAAGTAAATGGGACAGTTCAAGTTTAGCCAAAACAATTCACCATAAATCTCCGTTTAATTAAGGGAAACACCTGGTGCAGAGCTTATTCCGGTTAATGAACTTAAACTTTGGAATTTGATTTTTTTCCTCTCTCATGAATAACTTTACAATTTGGGGACAATAGGTGAAAAAATACAGTGAGTTCATGCGATAGTCATTTCAGAAGTGACTACCATGACTCAAATGTCAGCCATGCTCAAGAAGCTGTCTCAAGTCGAAAATTGGGCAATAAAATTAATAAAAGTGTGAATTTTCTGCACTAAGATAAGATTTCTAGACATAAGGAAGCTGAGGACGGGTGCATAGCGAGAAATTTCGAGATTTTAAAATGCTTCCGTTAAAATAATTGAATTTGGTTCAGAAGACACCGCCAAATATTTGCACTTCTCCGACTCCGAAATCTATTAGTAAACAATTTTCTTCAAAACCTGTTGTGTGTTATTTTGAATGAGAAATTAGTTTGATTTCGTGAAGATTTTGACGTCTATTCCGTATATCACCATAAATATCAAAATGGTAGCAAGGTTACCTTCAAGAAATAAAATTAAGACGAAAAAACTTAAAATGGGATTCAAATTGTTGAAAAATTTGCTCAAATTAACGTTGTATAATATAATTTTACTGGAATGGAACAAACAATGACTAGACAGTTTAGAGAATTTATTAGAAACTCACTAGTTTCCACTGAAAACTGGAATCTGGTTATGAAAACATGCACTATTTCAATAATTAATTCATACTAGAATTTAGAAAATATGCGTTTATCAGATATTTCTTAATGCTTTTCGGATACTATCAGAGTCCACATTCAGACTGCCAATACAATCAGTCTGAAAGGAGAATAATAAAGTTGGGGCAAAATAATTTGTACAATGCGAGAATGTTTGATGTAACTTCAAGATAACAAGTTAGATAACAAATCAGATTAGAATAATACTTAGATTATCCGTCTATTTTCTATGTATCTATCACATTCTATTCTATTCTGTTTTATTCTACATATTATATTCTATTATTCACGGTAAACTGGCTCGAGAACTTTAGATGATAATACGATAAAACGACTGTAGAAAATTTTCTGGTATGCTTCAAATGCGGATATCAACGTATTGTAAATTAGATTCAAGCTCAACCAGAATATTTTGAATTGGGAAAGCAAAATTTAACAAAAAGATTATCTGCTCAATAGAATCCCAATAATAGCAGGTTTATACCACAAACCAAAGTGGTGTATAGCTAGGATTGCAATAAATGAATTGAACTGGCTCTTAATATAAAAAGGATGTAAAGACACTCATCGCGGAGGTTGTTGAATGCATTTTGAATCAAATGAAATTATAGATGCCCACTAAGAGAATTAAACGTTTCTGGATGAGAGATCCTCCAACATTCACTACACTCCTCCGAACTTATACGGAGATACTGTCACCTATTTAGCCCCATTCAGATCTCTTTGAATGTGTATTTTTTTCCTTTTCTAGCCGATATGTATCCTTTCGATTAGGACATCCAATGGCCTTGGACCTTATTTGGGGCTAAAAATATGTCCCCTATGGTCTGCATTATCATAGCTACAAACGTAGAATAGAAATGCTGATAGATTTCGTCTTCCTCCTCGCACAATTTACGAAATTCGGTAGTTGATTGGACCAATCACGTATCCAAGAGGTGGGATGATGTCCGAGGGATCCGTAACTCTTTCTTCCCCCACCGCACTCAAAAGGCCAAATGGTCTTAGTAAAATAGACACCAAACTTTTAAATATGTTTCAATTTCGTTTTTATTTATATTTTCTCAAGTTCAGAAGAACTAGATCTATAGGCCAAGGGAACTTTTTGCTTAGGATCTGGTGTTGACATCTCAACCAGAGCTGTAGCTAAATCCAGAATTATAAATTTTGACATAGGGAAGTAGTTAATATGATTTCTTTCTTCCTCCCCAAAATTACGAGCGAAGATTTTTCGTCGAATGGAAAAGGCGCTTCTGCTGAAATGTTCATAAATCTTTTCAACACTGCCGCACGTGCGTTTAAAAGAAAATACTTCAGTGATTCGAATAGTAGTACAGTGGTGTTAAAAAAACTCCATCACTTGGTTGTGAGTTTCGTTGACTTCAATTTCGACCATCTCTCCAGGATAGCGCTCTTTGTCATCCAAAGATGAATTCATTGAATGGTGTACAGAGCTAGTGAGACGTGTGATACGTCTCAATAGTTAAATGCGTAATGAAAATATTTTTTGTACTGAATTTAACAATATAACTATAAAATTTCAAACTGATGCGTTTTTTTGAAAAGCATTGTACATCTTCCTATCCTTGGGCTTGGGAGATTTTTACACCAATTTATTTCTAGTTTCATAAAGTTGAAAAGTTAATATTCAAAAGAATTTATAGGCACCTACATGATGTCAATAAAATATGGCACAAAGGTTTGTGTAGATAATTGCAAATAAATATTACAAATGATAGCTGGCAAAGGAAATAGACGTAAGTGCCGGTCAATATTGATTTTTAAAAGAAGCTTGGCGTCTATTGCCCTAGGGTTCCTGAATTGATGATGACGTCTCTTATGAATGTTACTTCGTCGGTAAAGATAATTTGGGAGCAAAGGAGGTTTCACTCCCCACAGGCAGAAATCTTATATTTGCAGTTCTAAAGAATGAGAGCTTCCCAGAGAAAACTGCAATAAACATCTTCAACCACAAGATTTTTTGATTATATAGTTTGAGTCTATTAATGGTATTCGAGAAAATCAGTACAAGGGTGGTGTTCACATATCAATCTTCAAGGTATTCACGAATATCGGTGTAGCTAGGCTCAATAGTGGATACTTGTAAGGAAATTGTGGAATGTGAAAAGATGTTTGTTTACTAAAATAAAAGCTCAAGATTCAGAAATCACAGAAAGAATTTTTGGAGTGCAGAAGAGATTACGAGATCAATATCTCCTTAAGATTATCAAGGAATAAGGCTGGTGTATAAAGTCGAGTAAAAGCTTTCATATCATTAATCAATTATTGAACTAATTTTAAAAAGAAACGTCTTTCAAACCCATAACACCCTCACTCCGATATTTTAGTCTCCTAGACATTACCGTTTTCTGACCTTGATCTGTTTTCGCAAACTTTCTAAAATATTTGTGATCCTCTAAAATTTCGTAACGAGTTCTTTGCCGCAAGAAATATTGGAAGATTTTTTTCGAGTTGTTTATCTTTTTTAGTTGTCTAAAAAGACTACTGAAAAAGTTGACTCATATTTTACTTTTAAAACATTTAGAAATTCTTTTATGCCATTAACATAGAGAAACAATTTTAGCTGGCGAAAAGTTATATTGGATTACAGAACCATCAGTTGATTTAGAGTTAATTGATTCTTTTGTATCTGACAATAAGAGCTGACGCAAAAGAGAAAAATTCTATAGAGGTTGCCTCACATCAGCTATCATAGCTGGAATAGTCAAAATCGCACATGCACTTGACCTTATACGTTCTTGAAAAGTCTTAAAACTCTCCACGTTGTTTGACAAAATTTATTACCATTGCGATTTTTATGCGTGATATTAAGCCGAGCCTAGAAATGCGGAATTGTTTACAGCCATGTGATGAATCTTTTCCTAGGACCATTACTTAAAATTTGTACCCACAAAACCGTATAGCAAACATCCCTGAATTAGCAGTGCAACAGACAATATTAAAATAAATAAATCAGAGGAAGGTAATCAAAGTGTATAAAAACTAAAGGTTGACACTATGCGAAATTTGGATTTCATATGACAGATCAGCTCAAAAATATTGACCTGTCCACACTGACGAAGTATTTCCGTTTGGAAAAAATCAAATCAACAAATTGGAATTCGCGCTTCACATTTCCAATAAATATAATTTATTACGCCATTTTAGACCGTAATTTATATGTAACGGTAACAATACTCCTACACCAGGCAATAAAAAAGAGGTGCAGATTATGGAGTTATTCACGCGACATAATATCTTTCAAACGTTTCGGAAATTTTCAAGTTTATGGCATTCGGGTAGTAGTGTCGATTACCCAAGAAGACGGGTAAAAAAATTTGCAATAAAATGCGGAAAGATGAAATTCGAAATTTTGTTTGCAATTTCTCGGCTCAGTGAGGTTAAGAACGTAAAATCGAAAATAGCCCCGTGCATTTCAGAATTAATCAGCAGAATGCCATCCGCTGAGGTAAACTATTGCTTGTGGCCTTAGCTTAAGAAAACACTTTGGAGGTCTTTACTTAGTGAACAATATAAAAAAAATTCACATAGTTCAACTACAATTCGACTTGGAAATTCAAATATATTTTACTTCTTCATTGTCAGGAAATGGATCTGAGAGAATTTCTCGTCAACAAAACTGTAACCTACAAAGAAACTGACGTCAACAATTTGTCTTGTGGCAATAAAAAAACAACAAAAAAATGTCCAAAAATCTAGTTCGGAAATATCTGGAGTTTATGAAGGGAATAGTTTTGTTATCAGTATTAATAAATGTCAAAAGTGAAGACGATGTCGGACTGCGATTTTACGTCGGCCGGCTATTGTTATGCTTCCAGTTCTTCAAAGTGATATCATAGATCAAAGAATGACTGTAGCCGACGAAATCAATTTTGTCTCATTTGAGATGAGAAATGAATAAAACTGCCATCAATATACAGAAAAAGCAATTCCTTGTTTTACCAAATTTTCAGAACTGAATGCGCAAGATTCATGGGGAGGGAAACAATGCTTGGGTATTAAAAAGCGATGTCACTTCAAAACCACAACGACGGGTGTATTTTTTCACTGCCGCCAGTAAACCAATAAATCTGTAATCGAACATTGTAATGAACCGGATTGGACGGAAATCAAAAGCTGTTAAAATTTAGCATTTTGACTTAACAATTCAAGGAATGCACTGAAATCTTAACAGCAGCAAACCTGAGGGCCTTGCACCCACGAGAGACACTTTCGTAAATGGGGTTATAAACCCGGGAGGGTCAAATTAATGAACGACCAAAAATATGACCCATGAGATCATAATTGCCCAAAAAGATACTACGAGATTTGAGATAATTTACAATAATATTTCAGATGAGGGTTTCAGAACAAGATCAACGATCTTAGGCATGAACTCACGGTATCTATTCGATCTTCCAGCCGCTCCAGTGCTAATTTATGAATTAGTACTTCCCTAACGTTTAACTAATGAGGTGGCTGATTGATGGATGGATAGTTTCGATTTACGTCCTGCATCCCGTTAATTGCAATAAATTTAAGCCTGTCAGGGTCAATTTTACACTTAATAATGTTAAAAGTGTCTGCCGATGAACTTGAGCCTATTCCAGCGAAAGCTGATCTAGTCGAAAAAGACCTTTGAAGATTTATGGGCACAGCTATAAACTAAATTACCTCCCACATGAAGCAAAAAGTAAATGCTGAAGAAAACATCCCAAAACTGGTTAAGATCACCACGGCGACTTGGATTTGTTTAATTAAAAACAAAAAGATATTTAACAATTAGAGGCAGTGTGGCGTGCGTGTATCAGCACGATATCCGCTCTTTTTGCTGCCTCTACTGTGTCCAGAGTAAATGTTGTAAATGGATTTTCCGTCCACGAATAATTTTTACAATGATCAGTAAACTTTTTACTGCTTGAGTAATGTTTTTGATAAATTGGGAGGGTCATTGTGCCAACTCTAATAGTAGTTAAGTCGAAATTACTTAGTGAACTTCTTGTACACTTTTTGCTGGCACAGGTGAATTTTGCTGCAGGGTTCCACACTAAGTTTGGTCGCTTCTTCGGTAATTTATTGCCTTCGGAAATGGAACCAAATTCCTTAATATTACCTAGATTTTTACTGAAACTATTTCATCAACAACGTGTCCATGAAAACTGCCATGAAATAAGGTTTTGGAAATTTAATCCACTGTTACTGCCAAGTCACATAAATAGCCGGAAGTTTCTTCTTAAGCTGCAGTGATTTTAATTTGCGAAAATAATCTTGACATTTCGTTAATAAAAAAAACACTGAAAGTTATCATAAAAGGTAAAAATTTCTGAAATCCACTAAAAGTTAGCTTAACCGTTTCGTAGTATTTTAAACTTGTTAATTTATATGTTCTTCGAAAAGGAATATAATTCGCAGCTGAGCCAAGGATGTGCAAAAATATAAAGTTCGGCCTTGCAATTTGAGCAAATTAATGCACTTGCCCAGCGATATTCTGTGCCCTACATTAATTTCCTATGCTATTTAATGCAGAGGAATATCTGGCTATATGTAAATTATGGAACCTTTTCAAACGCTAGTGATTGATATCTCCTTGGGATCGACTCAAGTACTTTAGGACCAGATACTGGAATTTAAAATTTACCCACTTAAATTTAATCGTTATTGGATCATTTAATGATCTATATAATGCGCATAAACCACGCTCTGTTTAGGTCACGTGAACGAGACTGTTAAAAGTAACGAAATTTGCATATTTAGATTTAGAGATTGAGGTAATGTATGTGTGCATATTTTATGGTAAAAAATTGACATAGTTGACAACCAAGAGTTTAACTACCTCACCTATTAATTCAGGCAGTAATCTATCTTGTTAGGGAAGGGCGAAAATTATATAACCAACAAATACGTCCTGTAGTGAGTGAAATCATTATTCTTCTTGAACAGTTTTAACACATTTGGAGCAAAGAAGGACTACTGCGGAGAAAGACCTTTAGGAATCAATTCAAAGGTTATTACGAGCAATGATAAATTTCAAACTAAATTTCACCCTAGCTCTAGAGCTTTGAAATAGTTTGGTTTAAAAAAGGCGGTTTCATTCAGTAAATGTGCGACGATCTGACTTGGGAATAGAAATAAAAATATCGCCTTTTCATTTTTGCAGAACAATTTCTCGCTCCTGATGAGACTTCTGATTTGGTCTCTGTTCTGTGCTTTTAGTTTTCAAACAGCTGTAAAATCTAAAAAAAAATAAAAATAAAAGTACATACACGTATCAAAGGTGGAAACAGAGAATGCAAAGATTTCTTCTACGACAGGTTAAATGAGGTTTCCAGGCGGTTTACCTAGGTGTTATGCTGAAATTATTATGGGCGATTTAATGAGGTGTTCGTAAAGAATATCTTTGTCAAACAATTAAGGCCAATGGTCTTGCTTTCGGACGCGTAGTAATGGTTAATGTATTTTAAAGCATTTACTTTTTTCCCTGCACTGTAAAAGAAACAATCTATTAAGTCTCTATTAAGTGTTATGATCGATGAAAGGTATTTATTGGACAACATGAGAATAAACATAAATATAATGTAAAATATATTATGTATAATATATAAATAATGATAGCGTTAGATTTTGTTGCATTTAAGGACAGGTTATTTTTAGAGGGTCATTTAGATACAACCGACATATAGCATCTTCCATCAAAACTAGAGTTATGCAAGACTACAGGAATGTCATTAATTGCATTGAGAACACTATCGGCCTAAGAAGAGACCCTCCTGGAACTCCGCAGAGAACAGGATCAACAGGGAGAAAATCAGATGAGCTATTATTGCAAGAAACCTTTTGTTGATGTCTTCTCAGATAAGAGCGCATTATTTGATATGTAGAGCTGGAGAAATTAAAATTTAACACATTCAACCCGGGGTTCTGTTACTAAGAGAGCCTTCTCATGTTATATTTAGTTCATCATGTAATTTTCTCTTAAGGTTCTAATATGAACTAATGGTGGTTCACGTCGAGTTTAAGTTTCTGTAGAAAAATAATGATAAATTTTTTCAAAGACCTAAGAAAAACCTAGAAGCTCCTAGGTACTAATACAGCAAGGCCCCTTATAGTGAGTGAAGCGAACCATGCATGCGATGCTCAGATTGGTCTATGTTCTAC
>QYTT01095395.1:26093-39521 GCA_006980735.1 Dasypogon diadema
AGTATCATATAGAAAATTGTGGTGAAAATATACCTTAATAAATTCAGGTAATGACTTCCCGTGGGCGGGTTTCTATTGGACTTTGAACGCATCTTAGAAACTCTTATTTATGACAGTGTTTTGTATCTCATGAATTAAATAAAAATTACAGAACTGATTTATTAATAACGAGTTACTTTTTTCGCCTGGAATGTGAGGTCTCTAATATCCTATTCTAGCAAAAGAAGAAGACTTCTACACCAGAATAGAAACCATACCACTGCTATTACAATAATACAATTCCTTAGTATAACCAAGTTAAAATGTGCAATACAATAATTAAATGTTACAACATATACAACTATTGGGTTCATAATTTCCATAATTAGTATTTAAGGGCGGATGCACCCCGACGACCGTTAACTCTAAAGGATATTCATCTAAGGATTCTAAAATGGTAGATATTATAATCTAAGAGCTGTTGTAAAAAAACGATGTTAGCGCCACTACGACAATTCTTGATAGAGTCTAGATTGAGCTCTTTAAAGAAAGCTTATAGCGTCATTTGAAGAAAAATATTCTAGATCTAAAAGAGTTTTTTTGAACAACAAGCGGAACAGCGCTGTTAGAGAATATGTATGATATAAGAGCATTGTAACTTTTAAAGAATTCCATGATCCGGTTATGTTAAGTACATGTTTACCACAGTTTCCGATTTCAGTTCTGCTTATTTTTGTGTATATATAAAAACATTAATTAAATTAAACATTTAAAAACATCCGACAAAACAGCCCAACGAACCTGACTATTTGAGCTCAAACTCAAAGTTTTCAGCTTATTACAGTGGCCAAGATCCCTACACAAAGGAGGTGAATATCATAGAAAGGCTGAACCAATTTCCATCAAACATGGCTAAGAACTATCATGCAAATACCAGTTTTGAAACAAAAAAAAAAACATATCGAAATCCGTTCATCTGCTCTGGTGTTACAATGCCGCAGACACACAAACAGACAGACAAGGGTTTTCAAACTTAAAACATTCCTCTTTTTGGCTGTTGCAAACAATACGACATTTGATAAATCTATCATTTTTACTCAGATCGTATTATGATGTTAAGAAAAAAAAAGAAAGAATGGAACAGTGAATCCCTAGTGCTGTATGTGAGCTAACTACCTACGTCCAACATTTTGGAGTTTCCTAATTCTCAGGATAGGACAGCAAACATTAGAAGAACACTAGCATCTCACTGTATAACTTATTTTTATTGAATTTCTCTATAAAAAGAGCACTTAACTTCCCAGTCAAGCCAATAAATTATCTTTGTATATTTTTAACTTGACAATGACTTGACATGAAACTGCAGAAAACCAAAGCTATGTGCATAATTTGGAATATGCTGTTTTTAGTTAGTATACGATACATTTGTCCAACGTAGAAGTACATCAACTAGAGAAGATGTGATTACTTGAGAAATGACATAGATTTTCTACATTATATTCCACAATTGTCAAACACATGCAATTTCTCTCATTGCCTTTGTTAATAAAACAATTTGAAACTGTTATTGAATAACAATAGTATACATGACATTTTTTACAAGTATATTTTTCAACCAGTGTATCCCCTTAGGATAACTATTTCCCCTTAGAATTTCATGGGCAAATGTGTGTGCGATTTTTTTCGGTTACTATATCTACCAGATTTCCTCAGAGCTTAAAGATCTAACCTCTTCCTCTTAAAACTAACTAATATTAATAATCTTTTGTTTCAGTAAAATATAATGTTTGCATTTCACAAATCTTTCCTAGAAAACCCACCATTCCAGAAAATACAACTCATGCAACTGCTTTGCCAATATTAGAGAAAAAATTTACCAATATTTAAATTTATATGTAGTCCTCTTTGAGCTCCTTATTTTGAACAAATGTATTATTAACTTTTAGTAGAAATATATTTAAATAAATAAATAAAATACAGATGAAATTGTTTTAGTATATACTTCTATTTTACAGTAACTTCAAATAAAGGATCAGTCCCAATACTTTCGTGAGCCACTGTATTTTAAAAAATTTAAAATTGATGTTTGTTGAACGAAAAGAATTTTACTTGCCGGTAAATATAAAAGGAATTTTATAGGATTGTTGAAGATGAAAGTAAATATTACAAACAAATATAAATAGATTTATATATTACGAGGAATTGGAGGTGCTGCAGTTCCACAGTGCCATGCACGAACCGCCACTGCTAAAATGCTAAATGATATCTACAATTACAATTGAGTTTAATGATAATATTTACACAATTTTGAATTCACATTTTGGTAAAATAAATTAATATTTTTTCCATTTAATTTAATGGTTTAGTGCAATGAATTCACGTTTGCGCAAATTGGATTCATTTTAAATTTTCTCAAATTTTAGCAGGACGATCTGTAAAGGTCTGCACTCGAAATAATGCAGTTCAACTATATTTTTGATCAATAGGAATGAAAATCGAGAATCGTGAAATTACCAAAAGGCTACGATTATGTATATTAATACAGGGCGTTTAATAGTAAGGCCGGAATTATAAAGTTTCGGATGTGTTTTAATCGATTACCTAGTAATATCTTACCTACGATTTTAATGAACGTGTTTCATACCACAATCAATACCGCCACCTCTCAGCTGAATGCCTTTCTATCTGGTCTTATTGAAAATTTATTAGCACGGATCTATTGGCCAATTTTTTGCATATTGCCCGTCTTTTAACTAAAAGAGACTATTAGCAGTATTCTTAACTTTTGGAATTTTTTTTAGAACTCAATTTGCGCAAACGTGAATTTATTCTACTGAACCATCAAATTAATTTGTAAAAACATTAATTTAATTTACCCAATGTCAATTCGAATTTCCTAGACATTAAATTTATTTGTAATAGTATCATTAATATTTGTAAAACCATTAAAACAGTTTGCTTAAACATAAATCCGTTATAATCGCACGTTTCAGTTTAACGTATGAAAAAAAAGTAAAAAGTATGAATTTAAATTACGTTCGTCGCCTTCTTTCCTTCAATTATGGTCAGTAATTAAGAAACTGTTAAAACAGTCAGCACAACAAATCATTCGATAGTTGTAGTCTCCAAAATATCCCTCTCCGCTCTTATACAGTAAAATTTAAATTCTGAGTAAAATCCTTCCTTTCTTCCTTAAATATAGCATTTCCAAATTAAATATCCAATTGTTCAATAATTTTGGGAAATTTTCAGAACAAAAGACGCTCGGTCCAAATTGATTTTCAACATAGTCAAATTTTTATTTAACTATTAATAATCACATAGAACAAATATATTGTATCAATGTCCAAATTAAATGTCGCTATGTCCATATTAGTTGTTCCTCTAGGCAAATTTCATATTTCTCTGTCTAAAACAAATTTCGCTATGCACAAATTAAATATATGTAATGCAGTATATACGAACGTAATTTACACATAAGGAAAAAATACATACGACCAATAAAATCCTCATGAAATTTTATAACTTTTTGTAAAACGTTATTTCGTGTAAAATAAAGTAGTACTGTTCTCGTCATATTTTCCAATTCATTAAATTTCGCCAATACCAAAATCAGTTTGCAACTGGTTGTGGTATATGAAATGATATCTAAATTTAGTAATTTATACTTAAGTATAATTATGATTAAAAATGACAGTGATAGCTTTATAGTAGCAACCAGGTAAGCGTAGGAAGAAAGGTATCAAAGGATTACTCGTTAAGAAGAGGAGTTATTAATAAAGTTGTTTAAAGCAGGAAGGTCCATTACAGAAGCAGTAGAAATAGTAGTCATCCAATGCCAATTTGTTTTAAAAATAACACAGGTGTCATTTTTTAATAAAGGCTCACATCTGCAGCACTTCAAATTTCAATAAAATTTTAACAAGATAACAGAAAAGACGACCGAAAAAAAGCTTACGACCATTTCCGTAGCATATTTTTTAAAATTTAAAGTAAGTAATGACAATCTCTGACTTTATCGACCCGTTAATAGTCATAATCGCAAATTAATTCACCTGTGCACTCAAAATTACCATATGTATTTCTTATAGTGGAGATTTCCATGACTATGAAGTCACAGTGTCATCCATTACACCACAGACTGCTTAAATTAAATTAGAAAAAATTAAACTACTTACGTTGTACATAATACAAATATGAATGTGTAGAAAATGTAAATTTCTATTTAAAATAGTAAATAAAATAAAGATATTAAAATAAGTAAATTAAGTCTGTAGACATTGCTTGAGATATTTAATTTGTGTACAGAGATATATAATTTTGACAGAAGGACATGGGATTTGCCTAGAGAAACAATTAACATGAACATTGATACAATATATTTGTTCCATGTGACTATAATTGTATAAGTTGTACAATCGGACATTAAATTTGTCCAAGTTGATCATCGATCTGGACAAAGGGACATTTGTTTTGAAAACAGTATAAACAGCTTTACCGATTTTGACAAACGAGGTATAGTTAGAATCTCCAATGGTAAATTCCGGGTAAATTTCCTTACATTATTGTGATATTACCTTTAAGAACTTAATTTATTTTTTTAATAAATATCTACCAATATTTAGAGATTGTGCGGGAGATATATATCTAATATTGTGCACCACTGGCATAGAGTTGTAAAAGTAAGGAAATAATGTTGAGCCGAGAATGGATCCTTGTGGTATTCTAAATTTAAACTCTAATCCATTTGTTAACATACCTTTAAATTTACATTTTCTGCTTCTGCTCAATAAATACGAACTCGTTTATTTAATAGCCGAGAATTTAATTTGCGTCTTTGACCTAATTTACAAATAACCCTTATTAATAATATTAACGTATCCAGAAAATTAAAGCCATTAGAAAAGCCTAAAATTAATTTTGGAAAAATTACTAATTAAAGAAAACTTATACATAGTGAGTCAGCTTAGTAGTTGTCAATAGGGGAATCTATCTCCATATGGATACTATTATACTTTATAGAGAAAGGGAGATTGGGAAATTTTAACCTGACAAATGTTGCAAGTAAGCCACAATTTCTGGCATAAATTTTTACTGTGCAACATCCCAGTGGCTTCACAAGTACAATTCTTGTCAGGAGAATTGCCTCAACCACTGGTACCCAGAAAACTCGCTGTGTCCTGTGCGGGATTCGAATCCACGTCAACAAGGAAGAAATTCTGCGGACGTGCGCCTCATCCCGCTCGACCACCGGCGTGATGTAACTGCATTAATATAATTAATCCAGTTACTAAGGAAAACCAATAAGGTTTACATAAGTCTTTCTAATGATTTCCTTTTATTCCAAAGAAATAGAATACCTAAAAAAATCAACTAAAAATAATCTCTCCGAAAACAAACCCAGCCCAATTAAGCTGGTCCCTTATAGAACAAATTCAAGTAGGCTTTCCAAAAAACGTGCCAAAGTCCGCAAATTCGTCACCGACAAAAATAACGATAGCCGTCATATATCCAGTCATGTTATTTTCGTCATTACATGGCCTTCTTTAAATCACCTGAAATCCATTAGGAATTGCCCACCTTACCAAAAATGCACTGAAACATTTTTTTCGACAGAAATCTGGTTATGCAGTCATGTGAAGACAGAGGAATGCGGATGGTTGTAGGAGGAAATTGAGTTGTTTCTGTTGACAATGGTTCGTCAGCACTTTAATTTAGTAGATCTAATAAAATTTTATGGAATCCCAAACCCAGAGCACTTTAACAAAAACTTGGAGCAATGCTCTTCGGCTCACGGTCGTTCTCCAGTAGTAACGCTTATATCTGTTCTTTTTAGAGGGAAGTGGAGAAATTTATTGGTCTATAGAATTCTAGGAAATCTTTTCCAGGTAAACATGAACCAAGTTACCTACACCCACTAGTATATAAAAGTTACCTAAGAATTTGTTAAGCGGGAACAACAAGGGCACCGGACTGAACCCATAATTTTTTTTCTAAAGTGAAAAACAATCGTCAGCACCTTAAGTTTTTGAATAGAATATTCATTTAGTGTGTCCAATTTATAATATAACCGGTGAGATTTATAGTCTACTATGAAACAGGCACAAAAAGTTGACATCAGCCACCATAGTGCAATGGCTTCTGGGAGCTTTTACAAACCAGAAAATAAATTCTTTCGGCTTTAAAGTGATTTCATGTAAATACAAAACTTGTTCCAACAATTCGTTGACACGGGGGATATTTCTTCAGGAGAACTAGAGGATCAGGACTCTTCCAAGCCACTGAAACAAAAAGTGTTTAATTGATTTTTTTTTCGCTTCTACCGATATCCGGGATAACTCCGCTTTTAATCAGCACAAGAATCTTGTATTTCTTCGGTGCTTAAATTCTTAAATTTTTTTTTCGTTTTGTCATTCCAACTTATAAGCAGAAGCAACTGCGAAGATTGGTCTTAAATTAAGAAGCAGTCGTAAACATTAAGAATTCAGCGATTATCCAGAGACAGTAAACATTTAAATCATGCCTTAGACGCCATCCTTGTCCCTTTTCAACGCAGCGAAACGTCCTTGCGTCGTTAAAGATTCCAACGACCTCACACTCGAGAGCTAATTTTAGTGAAATTTTATTTTGTCGTTCAAAGATTACCAAAGATTCCCAAACGTAACAGAAAATAAAGTTGAAAACTCGCGTCCGAATTGATGTTCGAGATTCGCACTTCACTTTTTTTAGACTTATTTTCGATTTGGTTGCATACTGCACTTCGGAGAAGATGTACTTTCCGTAGAAGGCACTTAAGAACTGCTTCTGATCAGACGATTTCCCAGCAAATTCACATTTCTCGCAAGGTCGTTGATTCCGCGTGCAATAGTTGCATCTCAGGCAAATGAAGCTATAAAGCAATTAATATGCAGTTACTAACGCCGGATCACACATCAAATCTGGTTTTGTTATTCGTAAGCAGACAAACCCGCAATTTACCAACAAAATTTACGATTATTGTGCGTTTAAGGAATGCTTTTAATACGATACTATGCAAGAATTTCAAATTATGACTTGTGGGTGGATTCCCTGCTGATTGAATCTATCGAGCCTTAGTCACAAAGGTGTGAGGAAGTAAATTAAAAGCCGTGCCGAACGGACAAGGTATCCCTGGAAGTATATTAATATACAAAGTGGTTTGTGATTAATATCTTGGAAATTTTTAACTGGAAACGTAGGTAATAAATGCGTGAGTCAGTAATTAATAGGTTTGCGTTGAAAGTCAGCGAGAAGTTTCATAGTGAACCAGGAACAATTAGATTAATTTATTCCGCAAGTATCAAGTGTTATTTCGAGATTTTATTATTAAAAACATCAGCGAAGAATGCTGTGTGCATGCATATCTCCCATCAAAATAAATCTATCCTGGTTTTTAAATAAAGATATAATTCTGAGCGGGTCCATAAATGCCAGCCTAACTCGTTTTAAATCTAAATCCTTAAAGTAATCTATGGAAAATAAATAATGAAAATACTAGAAATTCTTTAGCAACATTATACGTTGTAGTTTCTCATGCATTTGAACAAAACTTGCTTTTATTTAAAAATTATTTGCTTTTATCCACATGTCTGTTGTCGTAAGTTATGTCGGGTCTGAGTTTTCATTGAAAATATTCAGCCTTCAAAGCTCGTTATTTGAAATAATTGCCGGATAGATAAAGTGTTTCGAATACATCGATTGTTTGACAAACTTCCATCGGATCTGCTTCTATAATATTGGTTTATTTTATAAGTTTGTAGCGCTTTTATTTTCGTTTTTGTTCTAAAACAATTTGCCTCTTATTCGGCGAAGTGTGTACACCAATTTATAGTAGTTTTTGAAGTAGGAAGAGTACCGATTAGCGCAAGTAGTGGGCCATTTGCTTGGGTCTTTTAATAACCAGCTTGAACCGCTCCACGGAATTTATAAGCATGCCAGTTCTTTAGGTATTATGTTCCTCTTGAGATAAGACCTGCTGGATTATCCTCTGATGCTACGTGTCTCCAATTGGCCCTCGGAATTCTATCCAAAATTTCAGAAATTCTGTTACCAATAAAAATTTGTTCAATTCTGTGGAGTATCCAACAGGCATGATAGGACGATTGAGAACTAGGTCCATGAATAAACCACCCTTGAAGTGATCGATAGATAGATTCATAACCCTGCTGAATAGACTTGCTAATAAAATAGCTCCGCACAGTTTCAACCTTGGAGGAGTTACATATTTTAGCGGCGCAACTTTAATTTTAGTTGCAACAATTCGCACTATGTGTTAATGCTTTAGTGGTATTAAACCGTTCCACACGCCCTTTCAGATGCGTCTGAAAAACCATTGAATGGTGCAAAATGAGTAAAAGATACGTCAATGCATACGTACCATCTAAGCTGTATTAACCGCATAATAGCTGCAACATCATCTTTATGGCAACTACCACTGGGGCTAATTATCCCAATGGATCAAAGATTTTAGAGCTATCGCTAAAGATTGTCCCCTTCGAATACCTGCAATCGTTGGGTGCAGATAGTTTGAAAGGCTCCCACTGAATTCCTAGAGCCTTCGTAATTCCACTACCATAATCTGTCGACACTGAATTTAGATTTTCGTTGGTACAGGAGTTAGAGTTCAAAAATTTTAGTGAGTTAAAATGTCATTTACTTAAATTAAATCCTGAACGAATATACCAGTTCAGCCTTTAGCTATATGAAGAATATCTGCGCCACTTAAAGGGTCGTCCACATAAATGTCATTTTGGATGATAAATGACGCCTCAGGGAATGCTTCATTACTGTCATCACTGATTTTCTTCATTCATTGCATTCATTTCATTTTCTCTTGTGGCCAAAAGCGGCGCAGATGTTGTGCCGGTAGTGTCGCCCTGGAGCGAAAATTCTTTGAAAATTTCTATGTGAGGATGCTACTAGTACCTGCCGGTATATTTTTTCAATATTGGCAGACGGAAAATGCAATGTTTAACTTACGAAAATTGGGCAATATTAAAACTAAGTCGAGTTGAATTGTTGGTTCGATCATTAATTTTTCGTTTAGTGATATTTCTGAGTCAGATTTGCATAACCCAATAAAAACCACATGAATTTTGGGAATAGGATCATTTAGAAAAAAATCCGCGTGATGAAGAAAATAAAATGAATTTTGATGGTCGACTTGAATTTCTTCGGAATAGATCCCATATGTCCTAGTTCTTCATACCCCCTCATGAACTTCACATACTATTCCTTAAGGATTTCATCCTTGGCAAAATGGCAAAATGGAACAACATTTGGTAATTCATTTATGTACAAACTGAAAAGAAGGGGACCAAGGATTGAACCTTGAGGAACGCCGGAGTCAAGACCAATAGAATTAGAGAATTCGTGCTTGGGATGAAAATCAGACAGAAAAATGATTATTTATTTCAATATTTTTCATTATTTGTACGAACATGATTTTTTCCAACAGTCTACCAAATATAACTTATTGGACGAAAGTCACAAGGTTGGATGGCTGTTGACTTTTTAAGAATGGGAACAACATTTGTTTGTTCTCACTTTGATGGAAATTTCGATGACAATATTTTTATTGCGCAGTGAGCTTTAAAAAGGATCTATGTCTTTGGATTTTATGAAGAATAATGCACTAAGGACTTTTAAAAAATCAGTAGAGGCAAAAGCAAACGTATCTTGAGGAAAATCGGCGATATTAGATAGGAGTACATTACAAGTGAGCGTTGATGAACTGTTGTTAATATAGTTGTTGTTGAGTATATTGGGATCTATTCTGAGAACTACCATGTATACCTAAGCTATGAATTGATGATGGCTGTATTTAAGTCTGGAGGAATATATAGAGTAGAAGATGGTGATTACTCTTAGAAAAGCTGCTATAGCTCGACAGGGTCGCCCAGAATTCCCTTGTTCTAATCATTTAAATCATAGGGATTTAGAAATTTTGAAAAACCTACGAAGCTGTGAAGGATCCGTTTTCAATTCCTTGCAATTAACGAACAAATAATCAACGCGTACAAAAGTTTCCTTTGTTTCTATAAACTTTGATTCATATACCTCTATTTCCGATGGTTGGTTTCCGATGGCTGTAAGAGGAAATGAATCGATTCCGCAAAATTCTGCCCAAGCCTCCATAAGTGTATTGAGTCGTACAGCGATATTGTCATGTTGTGGTATTATCGGTCATGTTTTTGGAAAATAAGTTTATTCTAGTGATAGTACCCTTAACTTTTTCCCTTTTTCAGGTGAGTAACGCATTCCGTTAACATTTTGCTAAATCAATTGCTGTAAACGTCCACAATATAATATTTAAGAGTTCGATTCATAAGAAATTGTTTTAGATAAGTCGGATAATCTTTTTTAGAACATTTTGTGTTCTCAATTATGTGATTACCGCAGGTTGTGACCAAAAACCTTTACGAAATTAACTGAGCATGCATACAAAATGAAAATATGCAATTATCTTCCTTGGACTTGGATTGAAAACCTTTCAACATATATCAATATCAATAACCTTGATATTCGGCTTAAAAAGGACCAAAAATGCTTAAAACCTCGTTCTTGATATTTTGGTATCCGCCTTGTAATCGACGTTGTAGCCAGGTTCCAATAAGTAAAAACAACGTGTTCTGCTTCCCGAGAGCAAATTGATAATTTATTCTTAATGCCGAATAATAATTTATTCACAAATACTTTATACAAAGGTCTTCACAGGACAAGATATAAAACAACAATGTCGGACGTTGTATGGACCAGAGATATGGGAGGCGATGCTGAATGAAAACTGAGTAATAAGCTGGGGCAGTAATATGGTGTTGGTAGCATTCTTGAACAAAACCTTTAGAGGACATGAGTCATTAAATTCGTTGCAACTTTTTATTAAATAAATACTAACATGGAAAGGGACTTAGTAATAATTATAAATAATGATTATTAAAACAAAATTTACAAACAAATACCACATCAATATCATTAATACCAAATCATTTCAAAAGCAGTCTAAAACTTGGTAACGAATTTCAAGTGGTTTGAGCTTATAAAGACATGCATTTGCTATGTAAAATAAACAGTACCCACTTGAGATTTGTTTTCTAAAGCATCCAAGAGTCTTCGATAACTAAATACATTGCATTTGTTTCCAGCTTTCAAAACAGATGCGGTGTTAAAAGTTTTCCCGATACTAAGAAGGCTAACGGTTGAAAGAAATATGTATATTAAGTAGAATAGGTAGGGGCTCTATCAGAACTTCACTATAGTTTTTAAGCTTCCGGCGGAGTATATTATGAGGCTCCACAATGGCGATAATTAAAAAAGTCTCGTTAAATTTTAACTAACAAAAGTATTAAATTGAATAATATCAAAACAGGACCAAATGGGAACCGTTTGGGACTCCTCAAGTCAAGTACTCTACAAATATAAAAATATATAATATTCGAAGTGAATATTTTTCGTGGAAACTTTTAAAAAGTCTCTCAGGGGTTAATCATGCTAAAAATAAAGTTATTAAAAAAATATATTGCAATTTTGTACCAAGGCGTGTGGCGTACACCTTGGTTTAAAAGTGATATTGAAAATACGAAAAGACTCGTAAAGTTGGTGCGTATTCTCAGCTCAATGCTACCTGTTAAATCTCTAAAATATATCGAAGCACTGTTTGTGCTTTTCTGTAATTTAAAAGTATTAAGTTGAAATTTCCATGACTAAAAGCAGGTTTTCGTAAAGGGCATTATGGTGCGTAATTCAGGTGTACATTTATTGACTCCGTGCTACGGCTAGGCGGCTGACTACGGAGGCAATAAAAAGGAATTAATTCTCTTCTTTGAATTTAAATTGATATTCGCATAGAATAGAGACCTGTATTCAAACTCGTACTTATATTTCCTTCGAGAAAATGGAATAAAATAAAGAGGACGCCCACGGCTTGTATTCGAAATTTATAGCCATTTATTTTAATAATATCGAAGCTAACGAGAATTCCGGATAATTATGAATATTGATTATGGCTGTTTATTGAGTATCACCTCTGTGTGCCCCGTACATGCAAAGTGGAAAAGATAAAATGCCTGGATCCATTTATTGGTGGTTTCTCACGGGGCCTATTGAATTCAGCAAAAAAGCCTCGTGTCTTCAAGAAGGTTTTTAAAAAATAAAATTTTTGAGCGATCGTTAACCCAGCGCATTGAGGTAGGTCAACGAGCATGGATGGAATTATGAAAAAATTCACTGTCGGGCGACCTTTACCTCATGCAAATGACCCGCTGGTGACGGGTGTGCTATGGGCTTCTACTAGCTTATAAACACCTCACAGTAGGACTGATCAAGAAAATACGTCAACGGGCGATCTGTGTTTAGTTAATTTGACGTGAATTTTGTTAATTGGCGACTTCTCGATTGTTTTAAAAATTAGTGTGAGTGGCGCCGACCAGTCGCTCTAAAATTTTATACTGATGCCAGTCTGTGGTCTATAAATTTTTGCTTGTTAAAAACTATGGTGACCTGGATGCTTCTCTAGAAAAGACGAAACTACGTTTCGTTTAGGGGCAGCCACTAAAACTAGTCGCGTTCCTAATCTTTCTTAGAATTATAAAACCAAATCAGCCCGGTTGTTTTCACAGCCAGGACTCATTTACGATATCAGCACACACAAATCTCGCGTGGTCGAAATGAGATCTTTGCACTCACAGATGTGCCCCGAGATGTTTATCAGTCGATCCGAAATTTAATGGTATCACTTCGCCCCTAATCTTGATCCATGATATCTTTTATGGATAGTTTTCAATAATCCTTGGGCATGAGACTCCCGGCTCAGTCCCATTAGATTGACTACTTTATTTTGTAGTGGCAGCTCTTCAGTCAATTCGATTGAGCCGATTAGCATCAATATCGACAGTTCCATTCTTTTAGAGCTTTTTTACGACAGGTCAAATATAATAAAATTGCTATCAATTCATCGCTGGCTTTACTCATTAATAATCATTCATTAGAACTAGGAAATTGCTTTTTTGTTAGCTACTAATTGCTGTGCGGTTTACCTTTCAGTCAGGTAATTAAATGACGCTCTCGTAAATCACACCCATTTTATTATGCTAACATTTCATGGTGAAGTCTGAGGTGTGATATAAAACGGAAAATACAAGAAATAAAGCTGGTTTCCGAGTACATTTTCCTCCAAATGTTTTGTTTTTGATTTGTTGGTTGTCTTTATTAGCGAAAGCGAAAGTATATCACTTTGCTAGACAATGAGCGCGTAATGCCATGGTGTTATTTTAGGGGGAGACCTAAATAAAAGCGAAATTTCAATATATTTTTAAGATTTTGTGTTCATTCCATTAAGACCATTTAGGCCTTTGGGTGGGGTTCGAACCCCATGGATAAGTCTTTACATGTATGATAAAGATGAGGTACTTAAGCATTGTATTTTTATATACC
>QYTT01095396.1:19712-30624 GCA_006980735.1 Dasypogon diadema
AACAAAATCAACATAAAGGCACCTAATTATGGAATAGGTACCCAAATATGGACTACTATAAAACTAAATTTCAAACTAATCAAAAAGTATATCAGATTTTTTTTACTAAACACAATTAGACAAAAAAAGCCCTCTAAAACAATCAAACAAACATGTAATCAACGCATAGTTATAGTATACAATATTATTTCCAATCATGTTTTGAGAAGTACTTAGTTTTTCGTACCTTAAAAACTTTTCTCACAGCGCCAAAACAAAACAATCTCACCGCGGCCACAACGGTCGCCCGACTGACAAGTCGAAACCTGTACGCGAGTATAATGATGGAAAGAGACAGAAGATCACTGTCTTTTGTAACTGGGAGTATTCGTTTCCGAGAAATGGTGGTATTCCATATTAGGGATACTATTCCATATTTGGTTACTTTCCTCTATTTAATTGGATTCATCTGTATACTGTCGTATGAATTTTTTAATAAATAAATAAATAAATAAAGATATGCCAGTGCTACTATAGTTTTATATAACCCAATTCCATAAATTTTATGGGATTGATACTGACCTGCGAAGGTCAGAAATAGAAACAGAAAACTCAAGACCCCTACAAAACTTGAAACCTATATTTGTAAACTAAACAGATTTCGTTGCGTCATCGGAAAACAACTTTACAGTTCTTTCACCAGAATGAGATAACGATAACTGTGAGTAAACACCTTCCGGTCACATGTTTAGCGCCACTCAAGAAATCAATTGTCATCTCCTAAGTTTCTACAAGTCAGGATTATAATTCTAGATTTGAGTAAACCAATTCAGGCTATAATTTAACTTCTGTTATCAGTTTCTTATTTGCGTTTACGTTTGAAACCTGTTCTCCTCTACACTGTTAAACCAGAACATCATATAACTTTCAGATAATGGAGAACTATTTGTATTCATGGTGTAAAGAAAAAATAATATAAAAATTAGGTCAATATAAATAGGATAAGCGATGCAAAGACCTCATGGTCATACAAGGTAATAGAATAATCGGACAAGAAATATTTTCTTCATATTTTTGTCATATGATATGAGAAAGGTTTATGAAGTTTTATCTACTTCAGATCTAGCAAAGTTTCGTGGCAGATATACTCGTAGATTGCGTAGCCTATTATAAATCTCACATTCAGTTAGTTTAGAACTCCTAACATGGAAAGTTTTAAATTTCTTTTATTAAAAAAAAATTGGTGCCAGTGCACCGGGGAGATAGAATACTTAGTATAAAAGTATCAAGATTACTTTCACTCAAGACCGAAACCACTGCAAATTTGAAGATTCCCAGTCAAAATCTACGTTTCTTACCTGGTTAACAACTATACTAGGGATAACTAGTTGCCTAATATCTTCCAACGTTATCTCTACCCTCCCAAAGCTAGAAAAGCCTTTTAATTTGATCTAAGGTTAGGGGTCGACCGATTATTTTATGAGTATATTATTCATGAATTCCTCAGTCCCTTGGCAAACTTTCATCAGAACAAGTCTCCTACATGACCGGGATTTCTCGGTTTCCTCCTAGAAACTTATAATAATATCGTTTTTGTTGTGACCCTACTGAGGTAAAGTCACTAAAGATAATATAAACTTTTTAACTGAATTAATTTCACTCTGTGCATGTCAGCGCGCTAACATCTGATATTTGTGTTTGATATTATGAAACCATTGCACATCATTTTAGCTTTTGGTAAACCGCACCCTAGTAATCTGCAAATCATGGCGTGCAATCAAAACAAACAGAGATAACAACTTTTATCTTATTTGTCGCGACTGGTGTTCCTATAATAGGAAATAATCATTATTGGAACAAAACAGTGTACTATTTCAATTGAAGCTGTAATGATTGTAGTGTCTGAGGCTTGAGTTACTCGTGACAAATTAACTGCAAAATGTTTGAAAGTTTACTAGTGGTTCTATTGCTATTCGTGTCCGTTTTCTATTTATTTTTCTTAAACATCTACTCATACTGGAGAAATAGAGGAATTCCGTATGAACGTCCAATAATTCCATATGGCAATTCGAAAGGTGTTAATAAAGCCTATCATCTTGTGGACTTAACTCAGCGATTGTACAATAAATTCAAGGGTGAAGCACCAATGTTTGGAATGTATACGTATATCCGACCAGTAGCAGTGATAACAGACTTGGATTTAATTAAAAATATCCTCATCAAAGACTTCAATTACTTTGCTGACAAAGGATTGTACTATAACGAAAGAGATGATCCCCTTTCAGCACATTTGTTTTCTCTGGATGGACCCCAGTGGAGATTTATGCGTACGAAACTAAGTCCAACATTTACTTCCGGTAAAATGAAATACATGTTTCCCACAATATTGGAAGTTGCTAATGAATTGGAAAATCTTGTAATGGGGAGCATAGAAACGGATACAGTTCTAGAGATTCGAGAAATTGTAGCCAGATATACAACAGATGTTATTGGTTGTTGTGCTTTTGGGATCGAGTGTAATAGTTTGAAGGATCCGAATGCAGAATTCCGTGCACGGGGTAGAGAACTATTTCGAAAGCAAAGAAATGGTCCTTTTCTGCGAGCTTTCATGCAAGCGTTTCCTAATTTGGCGAGAATGCTTAGAATGAAGACTACCAGAGATGTGAATAGTAAATTTTTCCTTGAAGTGGTGAGACAGACTGTGAAGTATCGGGAGGAAAATGAAATCCGTCGCAACGACTTTTTGGATTTATTGCTTGAAATAAAAAATGGAAACAAGGAAGGTGATGGCTTGTCACTCGGACAAATTGCAGCCCAAGTTTTTCTATTCTTTATTGCTGGATTCGAGACATCTTCAACTACAATGGGATATTGCCTTTATGAGCTTGCCTTGAGTCAAGAGGTTCAAGATAAACTAAGAGCAGAAATTAAGGATGTGTTGACAAAACATGATGGAAAATTCACTTATGAAGCAACATTAGAAATGACTTACATGGATAAAGTCATTAATGGTAACACTTGGAACTTCTCTAATTTTTATTCTCATCGATTCATTTCAGAAACTCTTCGAAAATATCCACCAGTTCCTGTGCTATTCAGGAAGGCAATTAAGAATTATCAAATTGAAGGAACAAAGTTCTCAATCGAGAAGGGTACAAGTATCATTATACCAAATCATGCCATACAAAACGATCCCCAATATTATCCTAACCCAGATATATTTGATCCGGATCGATTTTCTACGAAATCATCACAAGAACGACATCCGTGTGCCTTTTTGCCATTTGGAGATGGTCCTCGAAATTGTATAGGATTGCGTTTTGGAAGAATGCAGGCACGTGTTGGATTAGCTAAACTTGTTAACAGATTTAAATTTAATCTATGCGAATCTACTCAAATACCAATGAAATATTTCAATGGAAGTTTTATTCTTATGCCAGAAAATGGGATTGATTTGAAAGTAGAAAAAGTGTAAGAGTGTTAGTTTGATAATGAATTGTACTCGTATTATTTTAGTGACCATTTTAGATATAAGAAATTAAAAATCGAGGTAGATGTTAAATAGTGTGTTTTTCTCTATTCTTACTTTCAGGGATTTCTCGCTTTTCATATTTGGTACAGTGTACAGCGCATATCTCCTCCATTAATCCCACAATTTTTAAGATTATTTAGGAGAAATTGACGAATGGCTTACCTGTGTTGCAGTATCCCACAGTTAAGTGCTCGTAATTACCAAGATGACCGATCTGGTATGGTTCATAAAACGCTCTATCGTTTTCTAGTATCAGCTAATAATTTTATAAACAATCTCTATAAGTCACTACAATACCAGTTAACACAACAACAATTAATTTTGGCCCGCTCTTAGATTTGTTCGTCTCGAACCAAATGTTGTTTCTCCTCGTTGTGGTAGGATGCCAGCCTGTTTAAATGAACTACCTCTAGTTTTCCTTAAAGTCTTCGCTGGATCCTGTATACGTCATTATTTATTGTCCTTAATATCTGGTAAGATCCTTCCCAAGCGAATTGTATAGCTACAAGTTGTAGCCTCCCTGGAAGCCACTTGAATTCACCCTCACGTCATACCTTGTTTTCATCCGGTCAGATGGCTAGATCTTCATTTCACTTCTGCTTCTGTTATGTGAATCTTTTCCTTTATTTTACGCAATTGCCATTTAAATTGTTAAGAAGGAATTGCTATGTCATCAAAAGTAAATAAGCTGTTGCAAGGGAAATAATATTTTTTATCCTATAGCTTCGTTAAACATGATTCTTCATTTTGTGATATGATATAACCTTTTTGTCCTGTCGTAAGGATGCTTTGGGTAGCCCAAAGTAAAATGATTACTTCGCCTTTCCATGTTACCACACAAGGTAGAATGAAGGTAACATAGTGAACGCTTGGTGTTAAGTACAGAAATTCTAAAAAACTAAAACGTGGAACTCACTTTCTTTCAATAATTAGCAGTCATTCTACTGTGATGACACGTTTGAACCTTATAATTAGTGATGTCAGTTTGACGATCATAGTGTTCTTGTTTTAATACAAAACTGTTGACTATGAAATTACTTTGAGGTGGCACGCAACGTTTTCGTCTCTATAAATATTTCCTTTGCAAAACAAAATCGCGTTTCAGTCTAGAAGTCAAACTTGTTGTGCAATGTTGACCGTACTTTGTGGAGTATTTGCTGCAATTTCAGTCTTTATTTACTGGTGGTTTAGTAGAAGTTTTCTATATTGGAAAATTCGAAACATTATCTATGAAGAACCAGAATTTCCGTAATTTAAGAGGTGTAGGTAGACGTGAAAATGTGGGACAATTCATGCAGAGAATTTACACCAAGTTGAAAGGAACTACTCCATTCGTGGGGATATATTTCTTCACTAAACCCGTAGCACTTGTAACAGACGTGGAATTGGTGAAAAATGTACTGATAAAGGATTTCAATAATTTCCATGATCGGCACGTTTTCTACAATGAACGTGATGATCCACTGTCCTGTCACCTCTTTAGTCTGGAAGGACTTAAATGGAAACAGTTGCGTGCAAAACTTTCTCCAACCTTTACATCAGGAAAAATGAAATTCATGTGTCCAACTGTTGTTGACGTTGGTGAACGGATGGTGTTAACATTGAAAAACATATTAAAAAATCAGTCTATTATTGAAATGAAAGAACTTATGTCACGGTACTCTACTGATGTAATAGGGACTTGTGCTTTCGGAATCGAATGCAACAGCCTTAAGGATCCAAATGCGAAATTCCGTCAGATGGGTCAAAAAATGATCTACGAAAGAAGACATAGTGAGATTGTGAGGCTGTTCATGGAATTATATCGAGATTTTGCACGTTCCTTAAGAATGAAATCCGAACAGGATGATGTTACGAACTTTTTTACGGACGTCCTAACAGAAACAATTGAATTCCGAGAGAGAAACAACATCACCCGGAATGACTTCTTAGATTTATTGATAAAGCTGAAAAACACCGGACGTTTGGATAGTACTGATTCAAAGGATTTAGGAACGATCACTTTTAATGAAATTGCAGCTCAAGCCTATGTATTTTTTGGTGCTGGTTTTGAAACTTCCTCAACTGTATTAGGATACTGTTTGTATGAGCTGGCTTTGAACGAAACTATCCAGGATAAGGCTCGCGAAGAAATTAATCAAGTCTTAGAAAACTACGAGGGTAAGCTGACCTATGAGGCGATGCTGAGTATGAAATATGTTCATCAAGTAATTGATGGTAAATAATTGCAATTCTATACGAAATTATTTAACTGATTTTAAATTCATTCCAATTAATTTAGAGACCCTTCGGAAATATCCTCCGATCACGGATCTAGTTCGAGTAGCAATAAAGGATTATATTGTACCTGGTACAAATTTTGTTATAGAAAAAGATACAACTGTTGTGCTACCAGCTTATGCAATACAAAATGATCCAGATATATATCCAAATCCAAATAGGTTTGATCCAGATAGATTTCTACCCGAAGCTGTGAAAAACCGACATCCCTGTGCTTATATTCCTTTTGGGGATGGTCCAAGAAATTGTATTGGGAATAGATTTGGAAAAATGCAGACTTACATAGGACTAATTTCGTTGGTGAAAAATTTCAAATTTTCAAAGTGTTCTAAAACAATTATACCACTTTTATTTAATCCCAGAAGTGTAGTTTTAGCATCAAAGGATGGTCTGTGGCTCACGGTGGAACAGATTTAAATAAGATTTTTGTGTAGAAAACGTTAAATAACTAATTTTTATTTAAAAGTGTTTACTTGTGCAATTTACATAATATGTATATATATAAAATAGTTTAAAATCTTAATGAAATTGAGATCTTCCAAAACTTAATGACAGCGGCATTAACTCCAATTTTGCAAAAAATTAGGTGTAAAGTTGCAAATCTGTTACGCGTTGAAGCCGGTGCATGATATTCTGCTCCGGCTAACAATGGCGAGGGTATGGGTTTATGGAAATGCCAATGGGCCATTTCAGTTATACATTTTGTGCGTCACATAGTTTTATTTTCCTTAAGACCATGGAACTATAACACTTTTATTCATCCCACACTTTGTAGCCACAGTTTCAACTCTCACTAGAATATTAGAATATCCAATTAAATAAAAAATAATAATAAAGGTAAATAAAAAACATTTTAAGGTACCTAGCCTCATATACAGTGCCCTCAAATAAAATAAATAGAAAATAACTTTTTCAGATATTTATAAATTTTAATTTCGGTCATAACTTGAGAACGGTCAAATATAAAAATTCTGTAAAAGGTTTGTAAAAAATTTACTGGTATTTAATCAGAGCTAAAAAGAAGTGATAAAATAATAAGGCTAAATTTTGAGATTTAAAGAGAATTTAAAAAAAAAAACTTTTAATTATTTCCCAACACTAATCCACAGGTAAGTCCCAAAATAATTAATCTAAGGGTAAATCAATAGAATTTCACTATTTGAGATAGTGGGTTCCTGCTTAATACCATACATAATACAACTTATGTATCTTCCTAAATATTATACACTGCATGTGAAAATTATAAGTACAATAACTTAATTTAAAAGTTTTGTCTATAATCCTAAGGATGCGGAAGGACTTCCCATTCAATAAAAGTCTTCAATCGGATTGTCAATACTTTTATCCATTTGTTCTAAAAAAATTCACAAAATATATCTACTGTCTAATTTCACTTTATTTTATCTATTTACTTTTCTTTATTATGATTCCTACATATTTCTTTTATTTTATTTATTCTATAAATTTTTCTCAATTTATGGTATTAGCACCAAATATATGAACCTTATTTTCTAGAAGTCGATTAATATTGCAAACGAATAGTTAATAAATCACACATTTGAGTTATTACAGAATTTTTCTGAGAAAAATTGTTGAAGATCAGCATCTAGAAACTTTCGAATTTTATAATAAAATACAACATTGAACAAGGTTGAACTCTGACAAATCTAATAACCATTGATTTGCACATTTTTATAAAATGAAATGATAAAACCTGTCTTGTACAGCATTTTTATATAATTTGTTTACCGATATTTCTTTTCCAGTTTTGGGAGTGTCCAGCTCTTACATACGATTTAAGTATTTCTGCATAACTGATGTCATTTTATGCCATTTATTATTTAAAAACCCGTCGCTTTTCCATTCTTGTATACTTTTGATTTTTAGGTAATTAAAAAGGCACAAAATCACATCTTGCATGATTTATTATTAAAATTTAAAAGAAATAAAAATAAATTTGAGCATCTTTCTGGGCATATGAATTAACCAAGAATAGCTTTTATAGTATCAGGTTGAATTGGGTAGGAAAAAGATAGTACCTCTGCTTTATCTAGGAGTTAAGTTTTTAGTATTTTTAACACAATAAATTAATCCCTTACAGCTTGTTATTCGAAAACCATTTTCGTCCGCAATAAATTGCACTTTGTAAAGTTTCCCGTTTGTTCCTAGGTAGTCATAGCTTCCTTTTATGGTGAGAACTTTGACTCCATCCACATCTTTTATTATGCCTTCTTCTTCGCGACCTGACCAATCACCTAGTGAATATCTAAGGCAACAAACGTAACCACACTATGTTTTTTCTAAGGCAACTGTCACTTACTTGTAATGGAATCCCCCATCCTCTTTTTGTTGTAACCTAAAATACGGTTGAGGTACCTCTCCTGCCACACTACCCACAAAAATCACTACGATTATCAACTTAAAAACAATGATAGCAATACTCAAGCCGTTCTTCATCTTGCTGGTTAGTGGATTACTAAACGCCGATTTTTTTACTAATAGTTTTAAAGTTTTGGTGTTGCAAAACCAGTTTTAGGAGGATTCAAAAATCATGTTGCACCCACTCAATTGATTATTTATATTATGTCTTCCGCGGTGATATGTATATATTTTATATATGTAGGTGATGTGTGGAAAGATCGACTATTTAAAGAGATAAACAGCATTTGTTTACGTTCTCTTATAGAGTTTTACAGCCAGCAAGCAAATCCAGATGCAATAATTTTTAGATAACAATGAAAATAAAGCCTAATACAATATGAAAGTGCATGTGATACTATGCCGTAAGTGAGCGTAACAATCAATATTTTATCCAGTGCTTTTTGAGAGTATCTGTAATCCGGAGGTTTGTCCACCAGAAGAGTGACCATAGGTGCTAAACAATAACGAGTTTTTGGTAGACTTAGAATAGAACAATAAATGTGGAACCATCGAACAAGTAATAACAGAAATACGGTTCAGTTCCTAAGTCGGACACTGAACGCTTTTTCACGAAATTTTGTCCATCAATACCTCATCTGACACTCTTTATCTTCCTCACTCTATACTGCAAGCCATAAACACGTCACAGTCTACAGCTCTCTCAGCAAGACATCGCTGAACAGTGGAGAAAAAGCGTTGATGGTCTCTCTTAGGAGCCGACTAGTCTTTCTGTTATTGGTTGGTCGATTGTAGATCCTTAAAAATGGGTGAAACGTAAGATATGATAGGATTGAAATCTTTAATTTTGTTTTTAGTAGTAAGTCAAAAATGTGATGGGTTTTGTCACACAGGAGTTCAGTAGACAGTGGATATACAAAAGCATGAGATCTCTATGAAATATACGTTAAATGGTAACCACTATAAAGAAAAGCCTTCATTTAAGGAAGTTCGATGGGAATGATAATATGTAAACTATTGAAGGGGAAACTCTACAATAAATTTCCTCACTGAAACGAAAAATTTAAAACTATTCAAAATATTTGTAAGAAATACTGGGAAATCCTGATATAACTTCTATTCCAGTCACGGTTACAGGTGTCAGGTGAATTTCTGGTATTGCTTGATTTCCAATCCACTTAGTTTCTTAAAATTGAAGAGATGAAAAAGCGTTAATTTTTCTCTTAAGTTTCAAGGTAAAAAGATAAAACATGTTGTGAAGTTATAGTGAAGCTGCCGTCTAAAACTCGTTTGGCGAAACAAAGCTATTATAAAGAAACTATTCTTAAAGCAATTCATTCACTGAAATCGAAATTTGCTTTTAGTTCACAGAAAATCACCGCGATGAAGAAAAGTGTCGAAATTTTGCTTTTTATGTGTAATTTGGTTGTCATGATGGATCTTGCAAGTGGTGCACCTGCAATTGCCTTGGAGTATTCTAACTCAACATTAAAAGACGATGGCGGTTTTGAATACGCGTAAACAGAAACTATGGATTTATTTCTTTGTGACTAACTTCTCTTTGTGTAGTTATATGTTAAGTAATCGACAATTTGCTAAAGCAGAAGGAATCATCAAGGAAGTGAATGGAGATAAAATTCTAATCATAGAAGGAGTTTTTAGATATCTTGGAACAGATGGAAAGATTCACAAAGTGATTTATATTTCTGACGAAAATGGTTTTCACGTAAGAGAATGTAAACAGCTACTTTAATTTTAGTTTGAGTTTATTAAAATTTCAATTTTTAGATAAAATGTTTCAACAAATTGACACGAGAATAGCTCCAGATACTATAAAGAGCCTCCTAGCTGGATAACACATGACTCTACTTCACCTGCATTTTAGTTTTAAGGAAAATAAAATGTTTTAGTTTGAAAAATAATTAAAATAACATTGACCTAAAATTATTTTATGTTTCTGTTTCCTACAATAAATATTCGCAGAACTCTTTTTAAATTATAAACATTTATTATCGAGCGCGCTTCTTTCTAAGATTTACTACTGTTCATCCATTCACCTGGAAATATAACGACTGAACCCCGACCCCGAAAGGAACTTGTTATAGTTCTACAATGCTAATTTTTATTATTTTAATATAATATTCAAAAGCAACACCTTTTACCAATCTTTAGACACCTTCAGAATTTGATACTAATCTTTTTACATATGTAGTAGTGTATAACATAATGTCAAATGTGTAAGGCTTCAATTTTGAAACTCCAAAAGATCAAGAACGAGACTCCTTCTCTTGTTCATTTTATTTCTAATTCTTGATATCTATCTCAAATTTTCATTTTAGTAAAGGGTGTTTTCGTGTTTTGGTATAGTCGAATATGTGATTACAACCCCCCGAGAAGGGAGACTTTCGTTTTTTGACTTATAACTTCTAAAAGCATTTTAGGGTTGTTTTTCGAATTAGGGCTCTTTTTTAGCATTTTATTCGGCTCTGATATTCTTTACCGTTGAATATTTAGCAGGCTGGTTTTTCACGAAATTTTGAAGGCTTCTACTCTGCGCTCGCTGGCTTTATAAATAAATATACTCTGTAATTATTGGCGACGATGGCCTAAGCTTTATAATTTCTAAATGAATTCTTGTTTTTGATTTTTTTTACTAGTTATTCTTTTGAATTTACATTTTATTAGATTAGTGGGCAGATGATGTAGAGGTGCAGCTTGGACTAATGTGGAAAATGGTTTCGG
>QYTT01095396.1:30644-43227 GCA_006980735.1 Dasypogon diadema
ATTTGCTAAAGCAGAAGGAATCATCAAGGAAGTGAATGGAGATAAAATTCTAATCATAGAAGGAGTTTTTAGATATCTTGGAACAGATGGAAAGATTCACAAAGTGATTTATATTTCTGACGAAAATGGTTTTCACGTAAGAGAATGTAAACAGCTACTTTAATTATAGTTTGAGTTTATTAAAATTTCAATTGTTAGATAAAATGTTTCAACAAATTGACACGAGAATAGCTCCAGATACTATAAAGAGCCTCCTAGCTGGATAACACATGACTCTACTTCACCTGCATTAAAATATAAATAAAATAAAAATAAAATGTTTTAGTTTGAAAAATAATTAAAATAACATTGACGTAAAATTATTTTATGTTTCTGTTTCCTACAACAAATATTCGCAGAACTCTTTTTAAATTATAAACATTTATTATCGAGCGCGCTTCTTTCTAAGATTTACTACTGTTCATCCATTCACCTGGAAATCGAACGACTAAACCCCGACCCCGAAAGGAATTTGTTATAGTTCTACAATGTCAATGCTAATTTTTATTATTTTAATATAATTGGATTAAATTGCATCGTTAAAAAGTTACAGTCGAATATGTGATCACAACCCCCCGCGGAGGGAGACTTCCGTTGAATATTTACCAAGCTGATTTTTCACGAAATTTGGAAGGCTTCTACTCTCCGCTTGGCCTTACAAATAAATGTACTCTGTAATTATTGGCGACGATGGCCTAAGCTTTATAATTTCTAAATGAATTCTTGTTTTTGATTTTTTTTACTAGTTATTCTTTTGAATTTACATTTTATTAGATTAGTGGGCAGATGATGTAGAGGTGCAGCTTGGACTAATGTGGAAAATGGTTTCGGGCGGGTATCCTTGGTGTCTGGAGGGAGAGCTTTTAATCAGTAGTCCAGTCCTTCTAGATATTAATCCCAAAGTTTTGTTAATTTTGCTTTAGATATCAGTGCTAAACCTTGCATCTCAATTTGGGTAAGATTGACTTCGGGAAAACGTGCTTATCTCAGAAGTTTATGTTCGCGATACCTACCACTATAGAGAATGTCGAAGTTCAAGATGCTAATCCAGGGATGATTCCTTGGACCATTATAAAAAAAACAATAATTCTCAATATCCACTGGCATCTGAAAGATATTGTGTCAAAATTGGTACCTACAAGTAAATAGCAACTATATTAAATCATAACTTTGAAATTGTTGGTCGTACGGAAACTCAATGTCGCTTGTCTCACAGCAAATAATTGATCACGCTTTAATTGGATATCAACTATATTCATGTAGATGTTTCCAATCCACGATCATTGTTTTTTAAGCATGGAAGGTTTTGTTCTTATTTAAAAAATAGATGAAGAAGAAGGTCACCATATGGGTAGACCAAACATATCATTTATGTGTGATCAACAGCGACACAAAAGTTATGAATGAAATAGCCCATATTGTATTAAAAGTTAAAATTATAAAGAAAGAATCATCCTAAGTGACAAAAAATCCATAGGAGAAATTGTACACAAAATAGAGCTTAATTTTTCATAAATTCCACTGTAATAGAAACATTTTTCTGTTGGCTACTTTGGGTATTTTTTGCCTTCAAAAAGATGCAACCAACTTAATTGCTGCAGAAGCAGACTAGACAGAGAAGCATTCTATTTGCAACCTTGTGATTATCGTACCTAGCAATAAAGTCCATAAATAAAATTAGACATGTTATGAAGTTATATTAACGCTTGATAGCTTGGATAGTTATAAAACTGGTTTGTCGATACAAAGCTACATAGCACAGAAATTATTCTCAGTAGAATCTGATGCTTCTGATTTATTGTAACTGAAATTTACTTTTAGTACACAGATATTCACCGCGATGAAGAAACGCTTTCCAATGTTACCTTTCATATTCAATTTGGTTCTCATGGTGAACTTAGTAAGTGGTGCGCCTGCAGTTAACTTGGAGTACTCTAACTCAACATTGAAAGATGATGGCGGTTTCGAATACTCGTAAATAGAAATTACGGATTGATTTCTATATGACTAACTGTCTTCTCTACAGGTACATGTTAAGCGATGGACAATTTGCCAAAGCAGAAGGAATCATTAAGGAAGTGGATGCAGGTGAAATTCTTACCATAGAGGGTGTTTATGGATATCAAGGAACCGATGGCAGAAATTACGAAGTGACCTACATCGCTGATGAAAATGGTTTTCAAATAAAAAATTGTAAGTGGATAATTTGATTTAGTTAAATGTGTTAAAAGTATTATTTTGTAGATAAAATATTTGCGAAAGTGTACCCGAGAATCCATCCAGGGACTATAAAGACTATTCTCGGTAAATAATACTAGACGCTGCGCTATTTGTGTACATTTCAGTTTTAGAGAAAATAAAATGTTTTTAAGAATATGCATGCAAATTTAATAATACTCACCTGGAATTATTTTTTAATCCTGCAATAATCCTTTAAAATTTTGTCACTGACTCATTAAACTAAAATCCATAATTAGGAAGCCCGAATTCAAACTAAAGAAATGGTACTAAATAGAGCTGGAAGTCTTTTAACGTATCAAGAAATTGTTGCTTTATATGTTACTTATCTACATTAGAAAGCAATTCATAAAATTCTGAGTATTGCCTAAGCTCACGGGACAACCCCATGATGCATACAGTACAGCTTAGCGAAAGGGAATTAGGGAAGAGGAGTTTGGGAATTTTTTTATCCTCACAAATGTTGCAAGTAATTCACAATTTTCGGCATGAAATTACTTCGCCAGTACAATTCTCGTAAATAGAAGTACCTCAACCACTGGTACCCATATAAATTGCATTTTTTTCTATGATATTTTAACCTCTATGCGAAATTTAATCCATTTACTTTAAATCATTTCAGCTTTAGAAGGCAAAATGATTTTGACATGGTATAACTGAAGGCTTCAAATGACTTGGCCCATTTTCGAACATGATCCTTCAATTTTAATATTGTATCTGTCTACCAAATTCCAAGAATTTAATTCAAAGTATTCTCGAGTTAGTGCGTGGAAAGACAAGCAGAAAAACAGACGGACAGTCGCATAATCATACAAACAGAAAGGAAGATAGCTATAAAATGATTCCCTTTTGTTTCCTATTACTCGCAATAGAGTTTATTCCTTTGCATCATAAAAATTCTAAGATGTTGCAAAGGTTTGCATATAAGTTTAAGCTAGGGTATAAAACATGACATGATTCATTTTCTGCCATGATATTTCAAATTTAATAAAGTGTATCTATATGTGTCTTTAACCTATTCATTTTCGAGTGCAAAAGCAAAATTAAAAAAATACCGATTTATTATATAAAAGAACTAGTGATCTTATGTGTCAATCCTGTTAAGGAATTATCCGATTTTATTTTATAAAAAGATATAAAAAGTTTCTAAGCCACAGTAGCGAAACATTTGCTGATGATATTGCAAAAATACTGAAATTTATTGTCTTGATTGGATTTTGAAATATCATTGCAATTATTTGAATAACTGGCCTTAACGCTGCTCCATCTAAACTGCTACAACTGTGATTTCCTTAATTTTAGGAACTCGATTAAATCCTTTTGTTATTCACATTCTGTGCAAAATATATAATGCAGTAAAAACCAGAAAAAAATAAATATACTTTTCCAAAATTCTTCAGTAGAATACCTCCCGAATACAATTCAAATACAGAAGTGCTACAGGGTTTTGTTCTTATTCCTTGTACTTTTTCCCACAGAAATTTGAACTAGAACCAATTTTTCATAATTTTGAATAACATACCAGCTGCGTTTTTTTAGCAGCAGAGTACAGAGTTGTCATACATTAACTGGGTCAAATTAAATCGGAGCTAATAAGCTTACTTGGTTATTTAGGTCTTATATGGGAACATAGATGACGCTTATCGAAAGCTTTAGTGTTAAAAAGTTGGTTTTTCTCTCCACAGCAATTAAAATAAACACAAATGTAAATAAAACTGATATTAAATTAACCTTCATATTTATTACGGTCTTTACTTATCTCGGGTTTGGTTAAAAAGGGAAAAATAGAAGAAGAAAAATAATCTCTGCATACTCCATGGATTTGAACCATTCTTTTGAGCTTTCATATTCGTTGGCCAAAAAACACTGCTACCATTTCCCAATTAGCATATTAATTTGAATCACTCGGACGCGAATGAAATAATATTCAACAGTCCTAGTTGATCAGATCGTGAAGGTATCAAATTGTCATTCTACGAGGCTATGATGAAGTATATATCAGCACTCCCTTTATACAATTCAGCTCAGCACAATTCTTTTTAATTTAATGAAAGCTTTCCTTTCCAAGGCTGTACTGTGTTAACAAGGATTTCCAACTTAGGTCTACTTTCGATGTCAACAATCACACTTAAAATAATACTGGTCAACTGTCTGACTAACAAAATAGCGTATCTTTCATTATTAATTTCACAATGCCACACATTACTTTACTTATTTTATAAACATAATTGTAGGTCGACTACTTTGGGTATTGTTTACCTTCACGAAGATGCAATCAACTTAATTACTAAAGGAGTAGTCACGAGAAACATTCTCTTTGCTGCCTATAGTAAATATTTTATATCTTGTAAAAAAGTTTAGAAGTAAAATAAAACCTGTTACGGAGTTATGGTTAATCCAAAACTGGTTTTGTGATGCAAAGCAATTTTATACAGAAAATATGCTTAAACCACTGCGATATTTAAAATTAACTGCCTTTAGTTCACAGGTTATCATCGCGATGAAGAGACGTTCCAGTATCTTATTTTTTGTGTTTAATTTGGTTCTCATGGTGAACTTAGTAAGTGGTGCGCCTGCAGTTAACTTGGAGTACTCTAACTCAACATTGAAAGATGATGGCGGTTTCGAATACTCGTAAATAGAAATTACGGATTTAATTCTATATGACTAACTGTCTTCTCTATAGGTACAAGTTAAGCGATGGACAATTTGCTAAAGCAGAAGGAATCATCAAGGAAGTGGATGGAGATAAAGTCCTTACTATTGAGGGTGTTTATGGATATCAAGGAACCGATGGCAGGACTTATGAAGTGACCTACACCGCTGATGAGAATGGTTTTCAAATAAAAGAGTGTAAGTGGATAGTTTGTTTTGGTTAAATGTGTTTAAAATATAATTTTGTAGATAAAATATTTCTGAAAATTCACCCGTACATAGCTCCAGCGACTATAAAGAGTATTCTTGGTAGGTAGTGCGAGACGCCGGCTCTATACCTTACAGTCTTTTGGAGAATAAAATGTTTCAGTTTTTAAAAATAAGTAAATTAGATAACACTAAGTATGATGTTATTTTCTACTTCTATTCCATAAAATTATCTGACACTTCCTTTAAATATGTGTGCCTCTAATATTGAAATTACTACGAAAGCGTGTTAATTACTGCTGTCGAAAACAAGCCGTTTTCGATCGTATGGCGCGTAGAGTAGTTTCACAGCAGGTGTGTTGCTTCTTATGATGTGCAGTTCTAAGTTGCTTAAGGTCCTCATTGTTGAACCGCTTCTAAAATTTATACGATGTTATGAGTCGTCTGCCATTCTAAATATCTCTCGTTTCATTACGATCAATTTCTCAAGAATTCAAGTAGGTCGTCAGGACTCCAATTACGAAATGAGTGGGGATCAACTGTCTTAAGTTGAATGTACTATCCATTATATATATAACCATACTATATAGAACCATTAATTTTTCCCCTATAGGATTTAGATCAGACATGTTCTCCTTGGATTCCAAATGGCCCTGAGCTACTTTAACAACTTTAGTGACTTGCCCTCTGTATATATACTCTAGAGGCAGATTTACCCATTTTATGACATTAGTTTCGCATAACCCCGGGTTTTGTAGAAAATAGTCTATTTCGAGTAGTCAAATCCCAGATTTTGTTTTCATATTATGTAATCGTTCATTTAATAACAGATTTTTCATTACATGGGCTTTCTGACCTTCTTATACATTGAATGGAGTCTGTTTAAAGCCCAGTTACCTCAGGGCTCTTTGCTCTCTACCATTTTATTTCTGCGCTTTTATCAGCCTACTTTATTCTGATTCTATAAACAGTTTTATAAATGGCAACATCATTAATTGCTCTTTTGAGCTAGCGGCCAGCTACTACTAAACACCTAAGACTTTATATAGAAAAAGTTCCGGTCCAGTATTTATGTGGCTTCACGCAAAGAGGATTAATGAGTGATAGAATCTTCATCGTATGCTAGATAATCCAAAAACTCTGGAAATATAACATTTCTGCAATTACCGATCTGGGCGAGCTTTTTATGGTTGTATTACACTATGATCTCTTGTTAATGATTCAGCTTAAGCATAAGAGCAAACTACCAGAAATGAATTGTTGAAGAAAAAGTAAATTTTAAAAATTTTAAAAACGGGCGCCCGTGTAAACTGAGCATGATACACTTAAGTGCAGGAAATGAAATATTTATCAATTTAAATTAACTCACCTGAATTAGGCTTCCCTCTAACTTCCAAGAAAAACTATAAAGTAACTTTATGTGAAACCAAAGACAGTAAAGTCACGAACATATTGTACACCCGAAAATTGCCTGTACATAATCAAAATAAACCTAACCCAGGGCATTTATCGATTTAAACTTTTGGAAGATAAATTGATAAATCAGAAGACTTTCACCTGCATGAAGGATGCTGTCAAAGAAAATGTTGCCTTAAATTTCTAAGAAAATACGGTAGATACGGTAGATAGAATTTGCTTATAATGAAATAGTAAATCAGTATATAATTGGCCGCATTGGTGGATGAAAGGATTGAGCCACGCCAAAGTGAGGGTTCATACAAAGAACAAAAAAGTCAATAGAAGGAGACCAAACATAAATCTAAGGAATATACTTTACCTGGAAACTTGATAAGCCATGTATAAAGCAATTTAACGACGTCAAAGGTAACCTCTATGTGCATCATACCATGGTCTGGAAGGAATGCGCTTAGCACAAACTTTGGAGAGATGGATTCGTGGAGGTAATTATTAATTATTACACTTCACTTAATTATAACATTTCAAGGTTTATTATAGCTCGGGGTGCTGATGATTACATTACATTATAGAATATGAAAGACACAGTGATCGAAGATACTCAAAAAAGCTTAGTAATCATCATCATAACTCTCCACGGGCTTAAGCTGCTTCAACCACTTCACGCCATAATTTAGTAGCATGATTACAGAAAAGATAAAATAGGACAAGTTTCTTATCACTCAATCCCTGAATAGGAATAAATTTGTTCCCACAAAAGGATATTCTATCCACCCAGAACATTGGAAGAATACAATAAACCCTATTATCCCCTAGACGAAAATTAAAATATAAAACCTACTATGACACAAGAACAGAGAAAATGAAAGTAAATAAAAATCGCTGAACTATTATTTTCCGGTTCAATTTTTAACAAACTGGTTTAAACGGCTGATTTTATGGTATTTATTCATATAAATGAATAAAAAATAAAAAATAATCTGGGTGGGAAGAATGTGAGCGTTTTAAGAAGTTATGCCTTTCTTCAGTTTGAATTCAACTAGCCGCCGGTGCTTACCTAATCGATAACATGAAAAACTATTTCAGTTTTTATATTATTATTGGTGCCATTATCATATTATGTAATTTCATATCATGTGCCCCGATTAGTTTCTATGACGATGATGAGGATATACCACCCATAGAAACACAAAGTTCTACGCAAAAGTTGGAAGAAAATGGGAACTTTTATTACAAGTATGTTATTAATATTTTTCTACAAATTTTTGTTGATTAACAGGCCCTTTAGTCCTAAGGGCTAAGCATATTGTTATTAATTATAGTGAATACCATTATTCCAAATCCGATGTTTAACTTTTTAATATATTAAATTTTTTTTCTGCAATTTTTAATTTATTTTGAAAGTGTGCTAAAGTGTTACAATCATAATTGAGTCGTTTTGAAAGTGAGATAAAGTGCATTTCTCACTTTGAACAAAAATCGAAATGTAAGTGTAATTTAAGTAATTTAAAATCCACTTTTGTTGTTTTGTAAAAGTGGACTTCCTCACTTTTTAAAAAAATGGGTCGGTTGGTATTATTCATGTTTTCTCCAACTTCACAAAAAGCCCTTAAAATTAGGTATCCATCTATCTTCATTTTTCAATTGCAAAACTTTGAAGTTTTATACCTTTTTAGGCCACTAAAAAATTACTTCTGTAAAACTGAAGCTAAATATTACCGAAGGAACACAAGACGATAACAATTTGAATATCATGGGAATGTTGTAAACATGTAAAGAGTATCACCGGGTTTCCATATGAAATCTGCACTGGCGTCTTTATTGACATTGGTGCCTTTATAATGTTTCTAGTTGTTGGAAATAATTTTGGGCCAATTATCAAACCTCTAGCTTTATACGTTTCTGGAAAATAGGGGTTGCAACCCCTAACTTCAAAATCGTTTTTCAACAAAACGGTGATAGATATTTGAATAAAATCAAAACGAAATGGAAGCTACCGATTAGAATTACATTACATATTTTTTTTACAATTTTCCAACCAACTTGCTTGCCTTATGGCAGTACAAATAAATTTTAAAAAATTAGGGGTAGTTTTTCGTGGTTATTTCTCGAGGTATACTGACCAAAAAAATCACATGTGATCAGTAAGTATTCAATTATAATGCGTAGCAATTACATAGATGTGCGGTGGGTGGAACACATTTGAAATAATAAAAAATCTATGTAGGTCGGCACAGTATTGTAAACTGATACTAGTTGAGACTCGTAATATACCGCGTGTATAAGATTAATGAAACCACTTTGGTTTGAAACTATTACTTTTATTGCTTTGTTTGCTTAATTTGTTGAAAGCTATTACCTTCAATTTGCTATGAATAGTTTAAAAATGGTATGAATGACTTTTGTTTGACTGTAAAATCATGTGAATAGTTATCTGAGATGTTCCAGTTTTAACGACAATACTCCAGTTACTGAGGCAGGAACAGTGATGAGCAAATTATCTACATCAGAGCTGTAAAGTAATCATACTTTGCACCTAATTTGTATTCTATGGAATTTAAAATTACTGATTCTTTTTCTTTCAATTTGGAATAAGAATTGCTGAGATGAATCATTACTCCAGGCAATGAAGTATGGGATTACAGTTCGTCATATATTCAACTGGGAATTGAAATGTAATTGAGAATGAATTACCGCAGAATCGACTTGTAAGATTTTAATTTTATAATTCCTCTTCAATTCCTCTAAAAAAGGAATTAGAAGACGATTCTAATTTTTTAAATTTCTTAAATTTAAATCGACTTGTAATTCCGTCTGAATGATATTTTAATTCCGTTGGCAATTTTTATCGAATTTACCAGGAATTGAAATTCCATACATCATTGTATAGAATCCATAGAATGGAATAGGAATGTGAATTGGTAATGTTGTTTACAACACTTAAAGAGCCATTAACCCATTCATAGATCCCATCAATTTACATGAATGAAATGCCTTTACTTTTTACTTGATAAAGTAAAGTATTTAAATTTAACTATGATCTTATATTTAAAATACTATCTGTATTATTTCCTAATTAAAAAAAGAATTATGCGGCTTTAAAAATGTTTTGGTTCCTTAACGCTCACTATCCATGCTCAAATATAATTAGCAAAAAAAGTAATTAATATCACGCGGTGAAAATTACTAGAATTCAAAAGGTACTTTGTAAGATAGAATTAGTGGATTAAATAGATTCAATTAGATTTTGTGAAGAAGTTGTAATAGATCCATTTTACTGATTAAACAGTTCTTTCTTAATCATGAAAATTTTAATGAAAATTATCTGCACGAAAAAAGTTTTTAAGTCTCCTCCATCTTCTTGGAAAAGGCTTGGCTTATTTCGAAAGTTGTGTTAAAAGTTGTTAACATTTTATACTTCCAAGAAATCGAATTTCTAAAATTTCTGTTAGGTAGAGAATCTCTTGCTTTCGAAGTGTTTTAAAGGCAACTTTAGTTTCCGATGGTCAAAAAAATAATACAAATCGCTTTTATGTTTTGTCTGTTAGTACAAGTTTTGCTACCATTCCGTAGAGCAAAAAACACTGATAACCTATGGGGGCTTGAAAACAGGTATTATCCATTCAATTCTGCCTGCATAAAATATTCTATCCTACCTCGTGGAGACATCCTGGTTGTGAAAGCCCTTTACGCAGATACAATTTAATCACTTCAACTTTATCGAAAAATTTTGAATCAATCGCGCAATCGCGAAATCGCGAAATCGGATGTTTGCCTTGGCGGATTTTTCTTTTTTTCGTTTTTGGCATGTTGTATAAAAATGATGAGCTTTAAAGCGTTAAATCAAAACAGGTTTTACAGCAGTCTGTATATCACAGGCAGAAGCAGTATTTAAAGCAATTTAGGAACATGAGCTCGCCAATCTGTATCCATCCATTCGCTAACATGGAAAAACCCTTCAGTACTATTTTGACTCTTTTTGGTTTTGTTATTTTGCTGAATTTTATCGACGCGCAACTAGTCAAATCTTCAAGATCAGAATTAAGAGATGATGGCAGCTTTCATTATGGGTGAGTAGACCTTTTCAAAATTAAAATATCTAAAGTGTTTGTGATATTGTGAAATTTTTTACATGCAGATATGAATTGACTAACGGGCAAACTGTGTATGCAGATGGAATAGTAAAAGTAGTGGATGGTGTTAAAATTATTACTATCAAAGGGGGTTATTCATATACCGGACCAGATTTTAAGCTCCATGAAGTTACATATGTCGCTGATGAGAACGGATACCGTGTAACAGAGTGTAAGTCTTTGTATTTTTTATCAAGCACATTTCTAATGATTAGTATTTGCAGCGACGTCTGACAAGATTCCTACCATACCTACCTTAGGAATAAATCCAGGTACTATAAAAACTATTCTAGGGCGATGAACCGGATATGATTTAAATAAAAAATTCTTTTGAAAAGTTACCCTAAATACTATTAAAAGAGTTAACATTACTTTAACCACTTTTATTAAATAAATTCGTGGGTAGAGTTCAAAATCTTACACTTCTTCGATATAAGCTGTGTTTTTTTTTTTGCAACGCAGTTATGTTATGTATGTCTAAGCTGTTTCTTTCCGTATAACCTTTTGTGTCAATTCAAGTCTTCCTGGGTTCTTGTACAGTCCTTGTACAGGACTTTGATATCGTCTAGATATGCAAACAATATGTTTCGACGAATGAGAAGTTAGAAAACAGTGTTTATAAAGATTTAAAAAAAATCTGAGCGAGTTCCGTAGCTGGCCAATATGGAAAATCGAATGAATTGCATTTTTCACTTTTTAGAGAAATATTTACATGGCCGAGGTCGATGTAAAAATATGGACGTCTTTAGATTATATAATATTCCCTTAATTATAGGAAACGGGTCCTTGTTCTGTGTGGGGTAAAATTGTCCTTAAGTCTGAGACTGTTTTATGAATTTTATTAGTAATAATCGCCACCTCAGCACAGTCGATCTAGAAGACGTACTTTGAGGTAAAAGACGTACTCATTGGATTTTACAATGGCACAGAATGCATTCATATCATTTTCAGCCTAAAGCACCTAATGATAAGATATTTTCCAATAAAATATGTTCCTTTGAGGAAATCAAAATATGGATGTGTTTTTTCTCTATCAAATCTGGAACTGATGTGATACTCCCAAATTCCGTTTTTTTTTTTGTAATTTGTTGGTCTCCTCCGAAAATTTAACGATATCATTAGCGTATAATAAAGCTGAAACCAAACCGATATACCATCTCCTAGGAAATCTATTAAGTCATTAATGAATAGCGAGAACAAAAGCGGATTTAAAATGTATTCTTGCTTTACTCCTGCACAAATGCACATGTGGAAGGTTTTGAAAAGTGCCTCACCATTGCAAATGTGTAACACTATGACTTTGCACTATCTTGATAAATTTCGAAGATACGCCTAAGGTACTTAGTGCGGTTCAAGTATTCGTAGCCTAAAGGAGGGGTGAGAGAAGAAAAAGATAGTGGTTACTTTTCGATATATTCTCCCTTTATTTCAAAACATTTTTCACATCTTTTAATACCATTACAAGATTAATCTGAAAATTTATCTTCAAAATGCAGCCCCATCGCCTGATGGATTTCTTCGTTGGAGTTAAACTTCCTTCTCCGCAAATCTGATTTTAATTTGGCAAATATAAAAAAGACACTAGGGCCAAGTCTGGATTGGGTACTCATTATGATCATAGAGGGAATGTATTAAATTTCTGTCACTCAGATATTATAAACTGTAGAATTAATTTGTAATCATGAAATGTTAAAAAACACGTTGCTATTAATTACATAATAATTTGAAATCCATATGAAGTAAATAAGAAGTAAATAACTATCAGTTATGTAGTTGTGTTTTCAAGCCTCAGCTCCATTTTTAACATGGCAAATGATAGGGATATAGGACTTCATACAGATTTCTAGTTTGATTTTATTGAGAGTTTCCAAGTTAATTATTCCATAGACTTTTAT
>QYTT01095397.1:16886-27110 GCA_006980735.1 Dasypogon diadema
TATTATGTTGCACTCTTGAAATTGAAGTGAGCATTTGAATTTACCTTGAAAATGGTAGTAATGGAGCGAATTGATGTAACATATTTTTTATACGTTTTTCTAGACAAGATCGACAGAAATTGTAAAAGGAAATGTCGAAAAAATGCAAATGACATGAACGTATTTTAGACGGCATAGTTCGGGCGAGGGTCGGTCGCCCATTTTATTCTGTGTGATGAGGCGAAAGCTAGACAATTTTATTTTTGCGAGGCTAGTACGAAACCAGTTTTTCATGTCTGCTTTGGTCTCTGGTTTTATTCCGATGGTGGCATTATTATTCTACATAATTTTAACTGTGCATTCAGCTAGATGAATATATTTGAAGATTGTGATTTAAAATTTTAAAATTATACGGATATTGGCAATTTTGTACGTTTAAAAACAATTAAATATTATTAATATATATGTAAAATCAAGCAGTTTGATGAAGAATAAAAATGGCCTTGTCTTTGGCAAATAATGCAAGGAAACAAAATATACTAAATACAAAAAAAAACTCAAAACCCTTTAAATCATGCACCGTCGACGGTTGACAACGGATCGAATTATCTAGCTGAACAAAATTATCTCCAACCACAAAAATCTTTACGAAAGAGTGATGAAATGGAAATTAAGAAAAACCCGGTCATCCACCGCGTTTAGACGATGGTGATACTTTAGCCCATGATGGCCAGATAGCTAGCCCGTAAGCAATCTGAGATCTGCTTTGCATAACGCGTTAGTTTTGTAGGCATAGGATCTAACAAGCTCTTTAGCTTGACGCAGTTCTAAGACGTTTTCCCAATAGGACTGCTGAAGACCCGTAGCCGATTTTTCAATGACAGCTTTTGTGGCTCGACCAACCAACCCTGAATAGTTCCGAACTAAAGCACCAGGATGAAAGTGTCCTAAGCGCCGCCTGGCTGTCAGAGAAGGTATTGATGTTAGCACCTTTCAAACCTTTGCTAAGGTTTAAAAGAGCACAGGTCGCAGTGGCATGGATTTCAACCTGGAAGACGGTCGGCCATATGCCCATCGCAACCGAGACGGGTATTGGGACCAATAATTCCCGCATTGGTTTCATGATCCATTTTCGACCCGTTTTGAACCATTTTAGGCTCTTAGGATCAAGAGGGGGACCATTGCCCTCCCACTCCGATCCTCAGGATTCTGAATTTCCTACCGGTGTACAATTCTTTCAAGGCCCGGAATATGCTTTAGGATGCACATTTGACCACCAAGGGTGACAAGCATTTTCGCTATAAAGTGTACCCTAAGTGCGCTTAATGCTGCCGATTTCCGAATGGAAATAGTGAGTCCAATTACTGCCTCCATAGCAAATGTGGGGCAAGTCCGGATGGCTCCTGTGATGGAGAGGCAAGCAAGCCATTGAAGCTTGTTGCATTGCGACTGCCGAGTACTGCAGTGCCTTAGGTCACCACACAAGCGCGCCTTAGGTCACCACACAAGATCGTCTTTGGAGAAAGATCCCATGTCGTTCCAAAGAGCTTCTTACAGGCCCACATGGCCCGAAGCAACCACTAACAAGCTTAAGAAATTTAATAATCCTGATCAAACAGGAAGTTATTACATCCAAGAAATCTTCATAAGGTTGCACTTAAAACGTTAATGTGATAAATAATTATTGAAAAAATATGAAAAATTATATAAAGTACAGACAATTGAAAATTTCCTAAAACAATTCAAATTATAATCCCTATTTTAATTATTTTTGATGAAATGTTTTCTAAATATATTGTCTGGTATAATTTATGCCAGATTGTGTCGAGAACTTGTTTAAGAATATTTTATATAAAAATAGAAATCGATCAGTGCATGAATTCTCACATATAATTGCAAAAATCACTTAATGTATGATTCTAAATATTCAAACGGCGAAGAAGATAATGATGAGGTACTTGCTATTGATCGAAATATAATTTTAAAAAATACGGCAGAAAATTCAATTATCCGTGATCCGATTAACCGCAAACTCTATTTGCCGATTTCCGGTCAGGTCGGGCTCTATCGAGTGATCGGTGGTTTGATTCCAGTTCCAGACGCTCGCCTTTTCGCGACAATAACTCTTAGGATTGTTAAAATAAATACTTCAAAAATTTACCATTTAAAATTTACATTTCTCGATCCTAATAAGTATCTCAGAAAATCAATTGAATCAATTCAATCAACTTCAGCTGGTTAAAATTGAAAATGTTTACATTCGATTTTTCATTTGTCCTAGATGATGCTTAATTTGGACAGGCTGACATTATATAATATTTGATAGCATTTATTTGATAAAATAGGCAGGAGGGCATTTGATTTGAACAAGTAGGCAGTTAATAAGTCCTCTTCTGATCACGCACAGACGCGTGAAGCTTTTAAGCTCTCTCTTATTAAATGTGTTTTTGCATATATTTTTCTCACGAAAGCTTGTTAAGGTTTAGTATACGTAATTGTCAAATATGATTATTTGCAAACATCAAAAACTTTTCATTTGTCCTTAAATTTAGGTAATTTAAATAAAACATATTTTAAAAAAGTTTGGATTAAATTTTTAAATAAGCCTTCTTATTTGCAAACAAAATTATCTTTCAAAGCAACGGAAGTAAAGCAGAATATATAATATATATTTGAAAGTATCGACCATCTTATCTGTTTACATATCTTTAACGAGTGTTCGCGAGTGCTGTTTGTATCCTTATATCCTCATAAAACACGTGTCCATTTATCTCTTTTAATTTTCGAGATAACCCGTCTCGAAGCCGACCCCATTCTGCATACCTTTCTATAAGGTTAACAACGAAAACGAAAATTCTTGGGACACGCGGAACACGAATTGCCGCGTGTTTTTATTACTAGAAAAAATGCTGATAACTTTCACATTCAAAGTTAATCGCAGTTTTGTATTCAGTTCCTTTTATGTAATTAGTCGTTAATAAATACGTAAATTATTGTCCTTAAAATGTGCAATAGTTCCGATTAACAGTTAGTCGCATTATATTACAGCAAGTTAAAATCCATAGTTATATTTCGATGTGTGTATTTATATTCATATAAAGTAAAATACCATTTGTTTTTGCAGCTATTCCAGATCCAAAAAAGGAACCACTGCAATTCTTGAACAGTTATCTTGACATTCTACTGGAAATGGGACCATGGTGTGCTGACAGAGCTGCTTTAAATCTTCTAACACAAATAGAGCGACAAAAAGTTAAAACGCCATACGAAAGGCATTTCTTACTGCTTTGCCTTGTATCAACAACCTTAGTAGAAATTCGAGCTTATTGTGATTACTTGTTTCAAAAAATTTCCAATGAAAAAGAGCGAGTTGAAAAATATTCAAGCCCAAAGGTTTTACGCTTATTTGAAGTTTTACGCCTCTTCAAACCAGAAGAAGTTAAGGTAGAAAATGAAAGTTTGGCTAAGTGCTCAGATGAAATTGATAACTTAGATTTTCAAAAGTTGCAAATAGAATTGGAAAAAACATTTCAAAGTGTAGAAAATGAACAAAGGAAGGAATTAGAAGGTGTAATTGAAAATTTAGGAAGCATATTGCATGAATCACCTGAGGTGTCTAAAAACTCACCTGAGATATCTGAAAAAGCTCAAACATCTCAAAAGGAAAATAGTGAGAGTGTTCTAAGAACGAAAAGAGGCATAGGTAGCCGTCAAAAGAAAAAGAATTTTGCACAAGGGGGACGTAACAAACATTTAAACAATGCTAATGATTCAGACGCACTTTATGGAATAATATTTTGCGACAACAAAAATACAGCTAAAGTTCTTTTCGATTTGCTCTGTGAAATGTCAAGGCATGATCCTGATTTGCATTTTCTTAGTGTACAATATACAGTAGATAGAATCGCTGATCCACTTACTGAACCAAAAGAAGCTGAACTGGAGCACCGTCGACAAGAGGAAGTTTTGAAGCGTTTTCGTATGCATGAATGTAATTTATTGATAGGGACAGCTGTTTTAGAAGAAGGAATTGATTTACCGAAGTGCAATTTAGTTATACGATGGGATCAACCAACGACTTATCGTAGCTACGTGCAATGTAAAGGAAGGGCTCGCGCAGCTCAAGCTTTACATGTAATTTTAGTGGGTCCAATGTTAGAGAGAGCGTTGGGTGAAAAACAAGAACAATTAAGCGACGAAAGTCATAGACTCATATGTGTTCAAGAAAATGTTGAAGCCAGCAATGAAGTCGAAAATATAAATTCTGGAAAAGCGAATGGTGCTATAGAAGAAGAGGAAAATTTAAATCATTCAGATGAAAATGTAAATGAAAAAAATCGAAAAAAATGTATACTTGGTCAACTTGAGAATAGTTTTGAAATTGAATCAATAGATGAATTAATAACCTCCCCCGAAAAATCGAAGCATGGAAGTTTTGATAATACAACAACAAATGAACATGTAGAAAAATCCCCCCGCGGATGTGTAGTAAAAAAGTGTGATATCAAAGACCGCGAAAAAGAGTATGAAGAAAGTGTATACAAAATGGATTCAGCGACATTTTCTATGATTTTAAATCTAGCGGAATATAGAGAAATTGAAAAGGCAAGTATTTTTGTTTATTTTATTTAGATTTTGAAAACAAAGATATTGTATTTCTTTTTTACGCTTTAGATTAGTATGTTAGTTATTCTTTACTATCAAGAAATATAATTTTGGAAAATGCCTTGGAAATACTTACCCTAATTTGAAATGTGGCTGGAAAGTAAGCTATTGAAATGTTTTTTTTTTACTAACTTACGTCAAATATGCACAAGAATATTTTCAAATAAATTCGAAATGTTTTTATTAGTTTGTTGTTTATTTAAAGTGGAATTGAACTAAATTTGTTTTCAAACAGCAGAGTTTCTTAGAAGCTTACCTTTTGCGCGAGCTCCGATTAATTATTAATTGTGAAATGAATTTCAAGCCGCGGGCATCATTTCAAATGTATTTCACGTCTAAAATACATCTTTTCTCTCTTGGGTGGAATCCGATTTGTTCTTGAAGCAAGAATTCGTACATTCTCGGAGAACTTTTAATCTCATCTTACCGCCTTTTAATAGTAGGGTTACTGAAAATTAGTTTCTTGTCCGGGCTGTCTGACTGTGGAATGCTCTTCCTAACGAGCTAAAGAGAAGCAGTAGCGGTGGTGGTTTTCGCTTAGACTTATTCAACTAGCTGAGGGTTAGTTAAAGCACAATAATAGTCTGTCGTTTTTTATTGGTAAATAGGAACATATTACTTTCTTTCTTTTTACCTTGTGTATTTACAATGTACTCTTCTTGTGAATACCGCACATATGCAATCTAAGAGTTTTTTAGTGTACAGTTTATATATTAATAAATTGGATTGAAATTGAAATGCTTGAAGTAAGCAATAATTTTTGGTATGAAATTACTGCACAACATTCCAGTGGCTTCACAGGTACAATTCTCATCAGTAGAATTGCCTTATGTATTGGTACCCAGATATATCGCCGTGCCCTGTGCAGGATTTGAACGCAAGACAACATAGGAGAAAATCTGCAGATGTGCGCCACAGCTCGCTCGGCTACCGGCGTAGGTATTATACTACCTTTTTAGTGAAATGAAGAAGAGCATATACCGAGTGTTGAGTGTTTTACGTATTGTACAACTCGGAGACGCTAGTTTTCTAAATAGGGCTTCAAATCGATTCTCCTTATCCGATTTCGATCCGAAGCGGAATAGTTATTTCATATCGATCCGGATCTGTAACCAAAAGAAATTTTTTGTTCCTTGATTGGGAGCTGACTTAAGCCCCGGTGTTATATAATACGGCGCGGAGATTACGTACTAGATTATGATAGTAGACGTTGGTGTTTTCGGCGCCAGGTTCCTTGGAAAGGTGGTCATCGAGCCAACCTCCTCAGGTGATGACTGATTCGCCGCGGAAAATCGCTCACCGACGAATCTTGTAGGAACCGATAATTTAGAGGAATTGTCCTGAGCTGCGACTTACTTACCGGGTCCCCACGTTCTGTAATTATCTCCGGGTAGTTTTCTGCGGCTCAGCTCGTCGGGGGTCGGGATCGCACAAAAGAGGGCCCGCTGTGTACAACGAAGAAAGGACAGAGGCATTGGTAGGAACTAAGGATGTCTTACTAGTTATCCCCTCGGGTTTCGCTCACTAAATGAATCCGCTTCTTAGCAGCAATCCGTAGGATGGTTGCATGTTACCGCAAGCCCTTTTGTTTTCCTTTGCCACCAATCAAAACTTGGGATTGTTGCTAAGCGGGGATTGCAACTTAAAACCCGCCCCCTCTCTGGCATGCACTTTTCGCCATCATTATTTCCTGGTCAGCATCAATTTGCCGAACTTCACACAGCCTTCCCCTCTTATAAAACCCATAAATTTTTTTGTTTTTAAAATTCCCACACCCAAATAAATCTCCCTCTCGTTTTTTTCAAGCATTTGTTTTTCGTTCTTGAACTTGAAGTGCAATCGCAAAATTGCAATAAATTGCAACTTTAACAGGCAAGTTGTTTGTAAACAACTTAGGGCCAGAATTTTTATGGGGCGGCTGGTGAGGTGTGAATCCGGTTAGAATATTGACCTAGTTCTAGCCAAGAAGTTTTGGAGCTATTGGATCAATGTTGTACTGTTTTATGTACAGACAAGCAAGGGGGATTGTGTAACAATTAAATTCATCGAAGAATAAATTTAATAATATTACGGAAACAGAGTTTTCAGCTTTTATTGTTAAGATCATAAGATTCTTTCAAATCGCGTTAAGTCTCTTAATCTCAACGAATAAGAAATAAAGTCCGCTACTTTCTGAGCATTCTTAATCTATTGCTTGCATCCATTAATACACTTTATACATTTTAATTTCTTGTCATAAATTTTAATTTTTGAAAATGCATTAGTTTTTATTTATGTTTTTCTTTCATACAATTGCGTTAAAAGTCAATTTAATACTTATTTAACTTTAAGTTATATATTACAGATCTTGTTATTGAAATGTGCCAATTCAGAGCCATCTGAAGAAGAGCATACGGAAGCAGAAACGTACACAAAGTGTATCAGACCCTATAAACCGCTTCCAGATACGCTGACAGGAGCTTCTGTAGATTTAGGGAATGCTATTGCCTTGGTTAACAAATATTGTGCCAAATTACCCAGTGATACGTTTACAAAATTGACTCCTCTGTGGAGATGTGCGAAAACAGTTCGTAAAGGAACTACATTATATCAGTATACGCTTCGTTTGCCTATTAACTCCCCACTAAAATATGACATTCTGGTATTTTAAAATATGATTATATCTAACTAGAAATTATTTATTCATCTTTAAGATTCGCAGGGTCTTCCAATGCCTACTAAAGTGCTATCCAGAAGAATGGCCGCTCTCATAGCTTGCAGAGAACTTCATTTATGTGGAGAACTGGACGATAATTTACAACCAATAGGCAAGGAAGGTTTTAAAGCGTCTGAACCAGATTGGGAAGACTTTGAATTAGAAAAATTAGATGAGCAGATTGTTAATGAAAATTCCGAACCAAGACCAGGTACTACGAAAAGAAGGCAGTATTATTACAAAAGGGTTTGTTATAATAAACTGTAAACAAATTGATATAAATTTATGGTTTATTTTCAGATTGCATCAGAATTTTCCAATTGTCGACCTACTGTGGGTGCTGAGTCTTACCTTTATCTCATCAATATGACTCTTCAGTGTCCAATACCGGAAGAACAAAATACACGAGGTCGTAAAATTTATCCTCCGGAAGAAGCTGTCCAAGGGTTTGGAATATTAACATTAAAAAAAATACCGAAAGTGAGCGCTTTTCCAATATTTACTCGATCTGGAGAAGTAAAAGTTGCCATAGAACTATCAAAACAAAGAATAGTACTTAATGAAACACAAGTTGAGCGAATAAATACATTTTTAAATTATACATTTACAAATGTGTTGCGCTTGCAAAAGTTTTTAATGTTATTTGATGCGGAAGCGACTGAAAACTGTGTATATATTGTTCCTACGATCAGGACAGAGAAAGCAATTGTTATAGACTGGGATTTTCTTGAAGTAATTTATAAAAATGCAGACAAGATGCCACGGCCAGTTCCAGATGAAGTAAGAAAAAATACTGATTTTGATCCCAATAAATTCAAAGACGCTGTAGTTATGCCTTGGTATCGAAATCAAGATCAGCCACAGTATTTTTATGTAGCCGAAATTTGTTATCATCTTTCACCGGAAAGTTGCTTTCCTGGTGAAAATTATAGTACTTTCCAGGAATACTACTACCTGAAGTACGGAATTACAATTCAGAATAGAAAACAACCTCTTCTTGATGTAGATCATACGAGTGCTAGACTAAATTTCCTGACACCTCGATACGTAAATCGGAAAGGCGTTGCACTGCCTACAAGCTCTGAAGAAACGAAACGTGCAAAACGGGAGAATCTGGAACAAAAACAAATTTTAGTTCCAGAACTTTGTACAATACATCCTTTTCCAGCATCGCTTTGGAGAGCAGCGGTATGTTTGCCTTGTATCCTTTATCGTATCAATGGATTACTTCTTGCAGACGAGATTAGAAAAAAAGTTTCTTATGATCTGGGACTGGGTCGAATGGAAATTGAAGATGAACATTTTGAATGGCCCATACTTGATTTTGGTTGGAGTCTTGCTGAAGTTCTGAAAAAATCCCGTGAAGCGAAACAGTCTTCAAACAAATTAGATAATGTTGAAAGTGAAAATGATTTTGAATTAAAAGTGAATGAGGATAAACACAAAGGTGAAGATAAAGACGAGGAATTACAAAAACAGGATCAAGGAGAAAAGAAAAATCTTAATTCCGAGCAAGATAGGCTAAAGAGGGATGAGAAAACTGCAAATGATCTACTAGAAGAAGTTCATGAAAAATTAAAGGTATAGAACTACACTATGCTGTATACATAATAACAATTTTTGGAAATTTAGAATGACTGTCTCATGGAAATCGGGACGTGGTCTAATGACATGGCAAATAATATTAAAGAAGATAAGGAGTTTGATGACAATGAAGATTGGGGAATTTTACCACCAAACGTAAATTTGTGCTCACGAAACAATAGTAAGTTTATTTACGTATTTCATGTACATACATTTTTGATTTCAATACTGTTTCTGTGTACTTATTTTTTTCTAATTAGTATAAGTAACAATTTCCAAAGCATATAGAAATCATATAGAAGCTAGAGCATGGAGAAATCATCAAATAAAGATGCAGTTGCAAGTTATGTGCCCCTAATATGGCTGCAATCTCTTGTGTTCAAAAATTTTAGAATAAATTATGGGACCTCGTTTTTGCCGAGACGGCCACGTCTTGACCGACGACATTTTAAAAACGATAACAAAAACATTATGCCGACATTTGAGTTCATGCATTTCTACACGTCGTTTGTTTTTGAAAAAGACTGTAGTTTGTAATGACTCGTTGAGTATATAGCCATGATTTTGCTAAAGTATTCGTCAGTATCTCACATGAAAGGCTTTTAACTAAATTGGTTATAAGGTCCAACTTTTTCGAAAAACTGCCAATCTCATAAAGAATTTTTTATGTAGGACATCACAAAGAGTTGTTCTGGGAGATAACTGTAATTCAGATCTTTGATCTTCCTCAAGTAATTTGTGATGTTAGCATCCATCTCTACGTCGCCGATGTGCAGATATACCTTAATCGTCTAATTGGTCTGGACTGTGTTGCCCATATAAATTATGATATCAGCCGTATAATTGGCCAACTAGTCAATTGAGAATAATCTTCAACCTATTTCTGGGAAAACATAATGCATTGTTTTTTTTCTCTAGCTCTTTAATTTGGGGGTGATCTTAAATTCAAATATGAAGTGTACAACCTCTTAAGTGCATCCCTGCCAGCTTACTTTTACGATTTCATAGAGCCGTTTAATTCTGTGAGGGGTTTTAAATTACGGCTTCCAAGATTTCGGTCATCCTTATTCGAGGTATCTTACATTGTTCAGGATCTTCGTGTTTGGAATTCTTTGCCTAGTTCTATTCAGGGGGCAGGCTCACTCAACATATTCCGTAGGCTTCTTTATAATCACCTAAAATGATGCTAAGTGTCTTGGATAAAGTCAAGCGGTCAAACGTCTTGTAACTTTTGATATTTTTATTCTTTCCCTTGATTTTCCAGTTTTTCTGTTCTTATTTTCTCTTTTCTTTCTTTTTCT
>QYTT01095397.1:27130-39719 GCA_006980735.1 Dasypogon diadema
TTTTTATGTAGGACATCACAAAGAGTTGTTCTGGGAGATAACTGTAATTCAGATCTTTGATCTTCCTCAAGTAATTTGTGATGTTAGCATCCATCTCTACGTCGCCGATGTGCAGATATACCTTAATCGTCTAATTGGTCTGGACTGTGTTGCCCGTATAAATTATGATATCAGCCGTATAATTGGCCAACTGGCCAATTAAGAATAATCTTCAACCTATTTCTGGGAAAACATAATGCATTGTTTTTTTTCTCTAGCTCTTTAATTTGGGGGTGATCTTAAATTCAAATATGAAGTGTTGTGACCAAATCAACGCTAATGTACCGAATATTTAACTAGACTCCACCGCCTAAAGCTAACATACTTTCTATGAACTTTCGCACTAGTCTTGTTAAATCACTTATTTTTACCACGTCTCACTTTTGGTTGTCTTGTCTTCAGTAAGTTGAATTTGTTGATGTTTATTTAATACGCAGAAGATTACTCTTTTTGTACAACCTCTTACGTGCATCCCTGCCAGCTTACTTTTACGATTTCATAGAACCGTTTAATTCTGTGAGGGGTTTTAAATTACGGCTTCCAAGATTTCGGTCATCCTTATTCGAGGTATCTTACATTGTTCAGGTTCTTCGTGTTTGGAATTCTTTGCCAAGTTCTGTTCAGGGGGCAGGCTCACTCAACATATTCCGTAGGCTTCTTTATAATCACCTAAAATGATGCTAAGTGTCTTGGATAAAGTCAAGCGGTCAAACGTCTTGTAACTTTTGATATTTTTATTCTTTCCCTTGATTTTCCAGTTTTTCTGTTCTTATTTTCTCTTTTCTTTCTTTTTCTTTTGTTCATTAGTTTTCTTTAGTTTTGATTACTATATACAAGTAGGTATTAGTTTTTCTTCCTTGTCATTTTTTCTGTATTTTTGATACAAGTAAAAAGATTGTACATCTTGTGTTTCACTACCACAAATAAATAATAACATGTATAGATAATTAGGATAAGTTCGTAAATTTACTTTTAACAGCCTTTTCAAATTAAAACACTTTAAATATGATGGACATGATAATTTAAACACAGAGCTGTAAATCTGCGTCCGATTTTTATGGGATGCATAAAACATGTGTCATTCTGGCGTGAGCTAGAACTAAGTAAGTTCGTCCGCTATTGAATTCTTAAAAACTGACAAAAATTTTAGGTGAAAAATAAAAATCTGTACCAAGTGACGGCTATTTTTATAATTTCGAACCAACCCTCGTTCACACCATAAAAGCAACCCTTAGTTACAACAGTAATATTTTTTCCCTCTTTCAACTATCTCCAAAAGCAGATTCGATGTCCACCAGTGACAAAGCATTTTTTGGAAAAGGATTTCACGATATCAACGCCTGCAGCAGTTTTTAAATTAAGGACAGAAAAAAAAACAAAATAAAAATAAATATCAATAAACTTCACTAAAACCGATTTTATATTTGTCGCTTAGAAATTAAAAAAAACATCGAAATTTTAGCCCGACAAAGGCGACTTTAAGTAATCTTTGTTCCTCCTTACGTAGAAAATTCTATCTTAGCGAGCTTTAAAAGCTCATTGCCATCGACTCTTCTAAACTGGGTAATGATTTATCTATCGCTAGGGTCTCAATTCTGTTATTGAGATTTTTAGTTGTGGTTCAAATTGGATTTAAATTAAACGCATGGAGATGAATTTGTACATATAGTCATCTCCAACGATTACGATCTGCACACCTTAACTTATAAAATTTGATGTAACTACTATTTCCTTTCATATTAAATTTCGTAGCGCTGGTCAACAAAATAATTTAATTATGAGTTTCGGTTATAAATTGAAATACTGATTTGCGTTCGATTTCCTTCTATGAACAGTTTCAACAGTATTCCTTCGTAATGTCCAACAATAATCTGCTTCCTTTATAACGCTTTTCCCTTCCCATAATATTTTGACGGAACGCTTTCCATTTTTGTCGTTGACCTCGAGCGTATTCTCGGAAAAAATGTCTTAGATGCTAACAACATCCTCCAAGCGTTTATCTTCCCATGTTTCCCAAAAAATTTTCCCAGATTACAACTGCATGCTTTTTTCTCCTTCAAATAAAGATAAATTTAAAAACTTTTATCTAGCATCAAGTTGTTGATTTGCGGACTAGCAAATATTTCCACCCTTAACTTTGCTTCGGAGATTTTTGGGGACATTTGACGTTGGTATTGCAATCGGTCTTCCTCACGATCTATTTCTTTGACAAAATTTTTTACAAAGCCTAGTTTTATCTGACGTGGTATCATTATGACTTTCTTTTTGTTTACCCAAGGAACATATCGTACTCCGTTTCATATTTATAAGACACTGGCAAATCGTCGTATCAGACCAAGTCTACGATAATTGAAAAAGACCACATCATTTCATAAACCATGTTGAAAGGTATACCTTTGGTATCTTTGTAAGTCTGCTTAAATATTCGTAACTTTGTATATTTTCTTTGGTTGATTCGATAAAACGATGTGAAGACGCTGCTTTGCACGTACCCTAAGAGTTAACGTTCAATTACAATGGGCGTAAAATAACGTAAGAAGACGTAGACGAACTGTCGATTTCTGAAGTACCACTGTCTTTATAAGCGAGCACAGTAGACGTAACATACTTAACACAAATAATGTAAGGTTTCCTAAGTAAATAATAGCGTACATGATAAGCAGTGTTATAAACGTAAAAGAAATTACAAAATTCTTCTTATTTTCATTGTAATTAGGCCTTTTTAGAATTGAATATAATTGGAGATGCTTACTTGTTCTTTTGCTTGGAGTTCTACATTCCTGCACGCACGTATCTCGTTTGGGTCGATGAACCCCACAATTTTACTCGAGTCTTATTCGTATATTTTAGAATATGTTGAGGAATATTAGCGAATTATAATTAAAAAATTAGAGAGTTATAAGTACGAGGTCTCTACAATTCCTTATTTATGAACCCAAAATGTAAATGAAACTCTCAAACTTTATTAAAAACTGTGTAATTCAGGGTTTTACTCTTTACGATAATGTTTAATTAAGTGTAACCCTGTAAAGTGCGTAATTATTGCCATTACTATTGTAATCATCAAAAAAGAAGAATTGATTCATATTTCACTTTAATACATTGTCTTTTTAGCTATTAGTGATTTTTTTCTGTAATTCCATTTTTCTTTCTAGCTAATATTCGTTATGGATCACCAACTTCGTGGGATGTGGGTGGAACATCTACTAACCAAAGACCAATTGAAACTTATTACACAGATTCAGATGCTTCATTTCAGTCTGATGATGATTATGACATCATGTCAATTAATAGTGATGATGATCAAGACGGCCCAATTCGAATCGAATTTAAATCTAATAATACAGCAGAAGCTGTAGAAACTGAAGAAGAATTATTAAAAATCCAAAGACAACTTTCTGTCATGCAAAATAGAAGCAACAATGAAAAGTGGTATCAAACCATGAAAAATAAAAAGACTGGTTTTAATTTATCTATACAGCGAAAAGAAACATCGGAAGAGAAACAGTATAGAGAGGAATTTGAACATTCAATTTTTGCTCACTGTTCCGATATTAAATTATCCAAAATGCTAATAGAATTTGAAAATAAATTAGAACTTCCAAAAAAAGATTTATGTCAAAGTGAGAATTTTAGCTGTGATTATACCAAAACGGTCAGTTTAGTCAACAAAATTATAGGGAGAGAAACGTTACCTAACTCGATATGTCAAGCAATTAAGGACACAGTTGGGGAATTAAATGAAGAATCACCTGCCATAACAATTGAGAATCTTTATGAGCTAAATAGATTATATACTAAAGAAAACGGTCCCGATAAATATATAATTGAAGGATGTGGTGATATTTTTGATAATTTCAATGATCATACGTCCTTAGCTATTAAGGGCGACACAAAAGAAATATGTATTGGTTATGAAAAGACTTTTGTTGCTCAAGAACACAAAAGTATATCTGATGATGTATATAGAAAGGTAGTTCAAACATGTGAAGGTGATTTTAGTTTTGATTATCAACCAAATTTGGAAGGGCATCCGGGTCCAAGTCCTAGTATAATTCTTCAGGCTCTTACAATGTCGAATGCTAATGATGGCATAAATTTAGAACGCCTGGAAACTATTGGAGATTCTTTTCTTAAGTACGCGATTACAACTTACCTTTACTGCAAATATGAAAATGTTCATGAGGGCAAGTTGAGCCATTTAAGATCTAAACAAGTATCTAATTTAAATCTTTATCGATTGGGGCGAAGGAAAGTTTTGGGTGAATGCATGATAGCAACAAAGTTTGAACCTCATGATAACTGGTTGCCACCGTGTTATTATGTACCAAAGGAACTGGAAAAGGCTTTAATAGAAGCAAAGGTTAATTTCAATTTTTTCTTTATTTCCGTAAATTTCGAAAAGTTTACACATTTAGAGAACGTGAATAGAAATCAAATTCCTTTTTCAGATCCCTCCTTGCCATTGGAATCTAGCAGATTTACCCAATATAAAAAACCTCAGTAGCGAAAAGATTTGTGAACTTGTAAAAAAGAAAGCGGAGGCGCTTGGTCTTTTAGACGATGTAATTATTAATCTTACTATTCATTTTTCTTTAGGAAACGTATCTTCTATTTTAGGATGATGTCGATGATTTGCCTTTGAGCATAAATAATGAAGCTGAAATTAATGAAAACTTCCCTTGCTTTATTCCCTACAATTTGGTAACTCAACATAGCATTCCAGGTAATATTCGCTTTTTAATTCAGTCTAAATTTGAAAGCATATATTTCAGATAAATCAATTGCTGATTGTGTTGAAGCGCTAATTGGAGCTTATTTGATTGAATGCGGCCCTCGAGGAGCTTTGCTATTTATGGCTTGGTTAGGAATTCGTGTACTTCCTATAATTAAAAAAACCTATAACCCCGAGGAAGCAAGGATTCCAGGAAGTACACAGCCTGATGAAAGCAAAGAAATCATTGTTTATGGTGAATGGACCCCTCCCAAGAGCCCTTTGTTGACATATGCCCCCAATTCAGAAGATCAGCTTGAATTGCTGTTAGATGGATTTTCAGAATTTGAAAATTCGATCGGTTACCATTTCAAAGACAGATCATACTTACTACAGGCTATGACACATGCGAGTTATTCTCCAAATCGCTTAACTGATTGTTATCAACGATTAGAGTTTCTTGGTGACGCAGTGCTAGATTATTTAATAACGAGGCATTTATATGAAGATCCACGCCAACATTCACCCGGAGCACTTACAGACTTGAGATCTGCCCTCGTTAATAATACAATTTTTGCGTCCTTAGCAGTACGTCATGGTTTCCATAAATATTTCCGCCATCTATCTCCCGGTTTAAATGAAGTAATTGATCGATTTGTAAGAATTCAACATGAGAATGGTCATAGTATAAGCGAAGAGGTAAATATTTTATAAGCATAGGTTTAGCTACAACTAATTCTAAAAATTTCTTAGTATTATCTTCTATCAGAAGAAGAATGTGATGACGCCGAAGATGTAGAAGTACCGAAAGCATTAGGCGATGTTTTTGAATCAGTTGCTGGAGCCATATTTTTGGATTCAAATATGTCCTTGGACACTGTCTGGAAAGTGTATAGCAATATGATGAAACCTGAAATTGAACAATTTAGCAATTCTGTGCCCAAGTCACCAATTCGAGAACTTTTAGAACTAGAGCCCGAGACCGCGAAATTTGGGTAAAATATAAATCATTTTCTTTCGGATAAGATAAAGCAGTGTTAATAATGCATTCATTTATTCCACAATAGAAAACCTGAAAAATTAGCCGACGGTCGGAGGGTGCGCGTCACAGTTGAAGTATTTGGAAAAGGAACATTCCGTGGAATTGGACGAAACTATAGAATAGCTAAATGCACAGCAGCTAAATGTGCTCTAAGACAACTTAAAAAACAAGGATTGATATCTAAAAAACACTAATATAAATACAGTTCAGTACTATCAAGTTTGTACCATTTAAGGTAATTAATTGTGATATTTCATGTAAAACATTGCAGAGTAGTTTGCTTAGATTTGAATTAATTTCATTCATATATATTTCTTACCATATTCGAACTCTTCATAAACGCAGCAATATATAAAAATAACAACTATAGTGTTTCTTAGAAATTTCGTATTTCCATATAAAATCCATTGCTAAACATCGCAAGTTGTACGGAAAATTAAATTACGCTTTTCTGACAGATCTATTATGAGTTTCCAAGAGTGTATAGGTTTTATAGGAATACTTTTACACACTTATTTTCGTTAAGTCAGAAATCGTTAAAAAGGCAATTGATACTTTCAAATTTGTTACAAGGCAACGTACATTTCGGCGCGAGTTCAAAATCGCGAGTGATTATAAATTTTGGCAAACATAATTATTGTTATTGGAGTGTTAGCGATTGAATTTACAACTAGGTGGCTCATAATTAACCAGATTCATGGATATATATCGATAGAAGAGTTTTTTTTCGTCTGGCAGCAGAGCAAATGGCTAAAAGCCAGTGTATGCTGGGACAATTAAATGATACAAATTCCGCATTAGTCAAGAAACATCTCTAATGGGTCGATTAAAGAAATTATTATTATTCTATTTTCATTTATATTTTATATAAGCGTAGGGTCTTGACCATCGACATTGGTCAAAATGGATTTGAAAAAATATTTATAGTGCACACAAATTTGTGCGCTGGCCTACTAATGTTTTCCGGATTAAATTTTAGTAGTATTTTTACTTTATCATATTTTTTATTTTATTATTTATAAACACTGAAGTTATTTCACTTGAAAAGACCACTGAATTTAAAAGTTAATTTAATTGGATTTTCGAAAACACTTTGAAAAGTACCTACTTCCTAATATTTTAGAATTTACTTAAAACTTAGTGATTACTTTACTTAGTGATCTTGCAGTAGTCTCCATGCTGTTGCATAGTTTTCTTCGCTAAGAGAAAGATGTCTTATAAGTTTTTCTGTCTCGCCCACTAAATTAGATTTTAGGTACCACATCCTTTGACAACTTGATTGTGGTTGATTGTGGACCATTTGGGAAAAAAGGTCATAAAATTGGCGCCATTTGAGGTAGTCACCATCAAACCGAGAAAGAGTTATCTTCGGCAATTGAAGCGTGGAGCCATATTGAGATACATTTGGTGTACCACTCAAAAAATCTATCTTTGTTGAAAGTTGTACCAATATGTATTGAACTCTTTGCTCTAATTCTATGTAGTCATCGACAACATACCCCATTGCAGCTGGATTATCAGTGAGCTCCCATATCGAATAATGTTGGTTTTGAATTTGGGACCAGTATCAATTGACGATGTCTCTTTTAATTTCATAATGTTGCTTTGGATGAGCTTCATCCAATTGAATATTATACACCCTTAACAACGATTGAGTTACGTCCTTTTGTCGACGTATTATTTTTGTAATCTCGGTTGAGTCGTGGTTGGTTGGAGCTTTCTCAGCTCCTTCTTGTTCTTCAGTTGGCTGTTGCCTTAATGATCCTTGTTTAGTGGAAACCCTTGTTATGGCTCCCTGATTTTCTAAGCTCTTAGTGACTTGTTGTATTTTGCCTTCTTCCTTGCCAAAAGAATCAATCCTTTTGCTGAAGTACTCATGATATTGAGTGTAAACCTTCAGCACTGAATTGTATTAATCGTTGACGGTTTGGTTATCAGTTTCTTCAAAAGCTGTCGATACCTCCTGCAATTTTTGAAGCCTCTGCTGATAATATTTCCTTGTAGTTTTTCTAGAACTGCTGTCCTGCTCGGATTGCTTCTTTCCAATCTGATTCATGTTTTTAAATTGAAAATACAATGAATGAAACTGAGATGTAATGAAGAGGACGTGAAATCACGTCTGGGTCACCAATGTTGAAAATTAGGAAAAATTCTTTTATTTTCCCTGTTGATAATCTGGCCTTTGGTTCTTGTTTTGTTGATGATGCACAAACGCATAAACTTGTACACCCAAGAAAATTTAAATTATTTCTTGAAAGGAAAAAGGTTAGTAAAATATAATGAAACGCGACTAACTCCGGGTTTTACTACAAAACTAACTTTATTCACAAGAATGCAACATATTTATAACATAAACGGTGGCTACAGTGTTCAGTAGGGTGTATCACGAAGAAATACGATTTTTTTTAAATTCAAAGTTTCAAGTTGATAAAAAGTTGTCACTATGATCACATATTTACCAAAAAAATTTTTTGTTGAAATTGAAAAATTGCAATGATTGGTGGTTTCTCCAGATAAGTATTTTGCTCGCTTGTACAACGAAAGCGGTCTTTTGGTGATTCTTCTGCTAAAAGGGGCTAGGCGAGATATCTCAGCCAGAGAATGGTCGTTGTTCTAGGGATAGGAAGATAGACAACTTACTGCCGATAGAATCCGGAGCGGACTAAAAGACAAGTTTCAGTGCTAAGTCTGAACTGTGTTTTCTTTAATTTTTACCCCGATTTATATACAAAATTTTTTTAACTAATTCTTACCTTACCCAAGCAAAAATGACTCACCTAATTTCCTACAACTATATCATTTGGTCATTTCACAATTCATCAATTCATCACAATGACCATAAATTGACCTATAATTCTTAAGACAAATTTCAATGACAAAAATGTAAACAAAGCATATGCATGTGCAATCGATTCACTTTATGTCGTACATTCTAGTTTGCATCATACCGCATGGGGTCAGTATTCGATCGTACAGCACTTTGTTACGTAGGTCGCTTCAGCTCATTGACACGATTCACTTAATGTTGGGACCGTGTTACATCTTTCTGTGGCAATGAAAATACATGTACCATATGATATTTTTGCGGGAAAGTGGCACAAATGTTCAAGTCACTTTCTTGTTATGTCATGCATTTGGATCTTTATCATCTTTGCATCACATGTGTAATGTATGTGGTAATGGGTGTGGTAAATTTTAAATATCCGTCTCCATTGAAACCATTCCTTTATATAAAATATTCTTCTTTATTACCACTAGTCACTATCGACCTCACTCCTCCACTGACTATGCAAAAGTGATTGAGCAATTGCCGAGATGATCAGCTATTGAACAGGAAGTATTGCCATAATTAAAATTGATGCCTGGATGAGTGAGTTCGATGATATTTACAACATTTGGATTTTCATTTGCAATCAAGTTGTTCCTTTAAAGCCGGATTTAAAAAAAGTGAAAACGTTCATGTATTTAACAAGAGTGTATTTCTACCCAGAGAGCATTTCTACACGGCATCTATCTTCCTGAACTATTCTGTACAAAAGATCGACCTGTTCTTTTGTATGCTTATGGATAAATAACAATTTTGAGTTCATGTATGTAATGATATTAATACTCGTAGATTTTAGTTTGTAATACTTAATTAGAAAATTAGATTTCATTAGTTCGTCTTCAATAATTGTTAATTTGGGATGCTCTGTTTGAAGAAGCTGAATTCCGCACATTTCCCTACTGTTTTTAATTGTCAAAGAAAAGTCATGATTGTCTATAACAGCTACAAATGTTAGTACAGTATTATTGTCTGAATCTATTTCTATGAATTTGACAGCTGGCCCTTGATAAATGGGTTCTAAATTTGAAGAAGACAAACAACCATCCTGAGACAACCCTAAAGGATCCCAGTATGAGAACCCTAAATTCGGACTAAAACAATTATTTTCAGCAAATTTGCATTTTGTTCCATCTTCGATTATTATATTCCCTTCTTCTATATCTAGTTTCTAGTCTTCTTGATAGTAATCTTAACCTCAGTGTTCCTAATAGGCTTATCATAATACACCCCGTTCATTGTAAATGGTTTTCCCGGATGACAATTTCCTTCACTATCCCCCATGATTTTCCTGACCACTGAGTTATGTCTTTATCGGATAAGTAAATCAATCCAGCACCTCTGAAATTATAGACTCGTTTAAGGTGTAGATCATTACATCTATCTTTATCAATCTCTATTATTTCTGAGTACAAACCTCCTATAACGAACTGCTCAAAGGACTTTCCACATCGTGAGATCAAATGTGTCATCTCAATAAGTGGACCTGAATTTCTTCAAACTGACATCGCGACATGGCCGTCACAAATTCTTAATGACCTCGACGCTCGACTTCTTAAATGTATTTACAAATACCACGGAGCCATCATTGCTGGAAGCTCTTACATCTAGGGTTTCATCTTGGACTCGACAGATAGTATTAGCGCATTAGTTGATGGCTGTATGATTTCCCTTGTAACTATCAGGTTAGCGTTATTTTGTCCAATAAACAATTTAGTTACTTCGTTGTCAGCCACTATAAGGACTGATGTGTTTAATGTATGGGAATTTCTCTGCAAGACTGTGGAAGTCACAACTTTGATGTGCTTCATATCTTTAATCGTTCTAACACTTTCAAATGATGGAAGTTCGGTGAATTTTCACCCGCAATTTCCTCTTGAATAGTTCTTGAATCGTTTTCATAACAATATACTTCTCCCGTCCATCTGCAACACAAAGGAGATCTCGGCCCATAATTTGCCAACTTTACCATGCCAGCTCGCGGGCTTCTTAGGTTAAAATGAACGTTGAAAATTACTCCACTCTAGTGTAACTGCGTCCAGGGGTTCTGGTGTTCTTGCCACGAGTTGATAGCATTACACAAAGAACTCTCTCTTCCACACGCTCAGGCCTCGAGCAGAAACCGACCCCGCATTCAATAAAATTTCGTTTTTACGTAGGGTTAAATACGCTGTTGTCTAGCTGTCTTTATTTTTTGTAGCGAGTTAGACACTTGAACAATCCTGACACACTGATTCTAATCCCCAGTGGGTCGTAACGCTGATCTAGGCTTAAATCTGCCTGAGCTACAGCAAGCAACAAAAAAAGAACTACAGGATCCGAACAGTATTTGATCCTTGTAGTTCAATAATCCATACACAAAAGGTAATTAGTGGAGACACTTCTCCACACGCAATAGTTCTTCATTCAGCCTTCCTGGGTCGAATCCTCCAGTCTGCTTAAACCAACAACTTATCTACCCTGTTCACTGTCTGCGATTCCCTATTGACTCTGACTGATTTCTGTCAGCCGCCACGCTACCACACCGACGATACGTTTTTTCTCTCTCTCGCAATCCTTCAATTGAATTGCATCATCTTTTTTTTGTTCCCGACCTTACTACTCGTCCCTAACTCAGATATTGCATCTACTATGCAAAAGTAATCTTGGCATTCAACAACTAGATTGGTTTAAAATAATTTTTTTACCTAAAGGGATTTGTATCCTTCCGTTACAACAGCTTGCAAGGAGAAATGTCTATTAAGTAATCAAGCCTGAACACCTGACCCAAAATCCCCATTTGTTTATATCTGTAAAAGAACAAAAATTAGTAACAATTTTTAAATTATTTTACCTTACCCGTATCCTTAAAATTTCTCTCCCAGCCTCCAACCTGAAAATTTATATTTTAAATGAAAATTCAAAGAAAAATACAGAACAACGTACGTATTGCGATAAAACGTCCCATCCAAGAGTTTTAAATGCGTTTTTCACCGGTTTTACTGTGTGTGACGGCACATTGTCTTGCAACAAAATCACTTTACCGTGCTTTCGGGGGATTCTGCACGTTTTTCGATCAACGCATGGTTCAAATTGATTATTTATTGTGTGCAGCGATCAGTATTAACTGTTTAATCAGATTTTAGAAATTCATAATACACCACACTACCCTGGTCCCACCAAACGTAGAGAATTGTCTTCTTTCTGAAGCGATTGGGCCTTGGAGTAGATGCGCCAGCTTGGCCAGGCGATAACCACAATTTTCTACGTTTTGGATTTTCGAAATAAATCCATTTTTTATCACTCGTCACAATCCGATGTAAAAATAACTTCCTTTCGTACCGTTGAATCAGCATTTTACAAATGGTTTTTCGATTTTCCATTTGCCTGTCATTCAGTGCATGTGGCACACATCTTTCCAGTTTTTGGATCTTTGCCATTGCTCGAAAGCGGTCGCTGATCCTTTCTTGTTCCACATTTAACTTTTCTGCCAATTGTTTTTGAGTTTTGTTTGGGTCTTCGTCCAATAACTCCTGCAATTCCGCATTCACAAATATTTTAGGTTTACCTGGACGTTCGCTGCCTTTCAAATTAAAATCACCACTTTTAAACGTTCGAAACCACGTCTCACATGTTTTTATGCTTGGAGCATGCTCTCCGTAAGTTTCTACCAACAAACGATGACTTTCAACGGCCTTTTCCTTTTGATGAAATAAGAAAAGCAGTGCATGCCACAAATGCTCTTTTTCAGGCACGAAATTCGACATATTCACAGAGTTATAAAACTATGACGCTATTATTTGGGGAATGCAACTTCTGTTGTTTTTGAAGCTTAGTGACAGTAAAATAAAATGACATATATGTTAAATCATTTTATTCCATACTTACGGTTAGCGGCATCTGTTAGAAAAACCGGTACACATCGCTCTAGGACAAGGGAATTATTCTTATTGGCGTATATTTAAAACTAGGGAATTATCCTAGTTCAATA
>QYTT01095398.1:8644-21121 GCA_006980735.1 Dasypogon diadema
TCATGGGAAACGAACTCCACAGCATAATCTCTTTTCGAAAATTCTATTTCCTATTAATAAATTTTCTGTGCGGTTTGCAATTAGTGGAATAAATTAATACAACATCCTCTGAATATGTTGTAACCATAAAAAATTTATTATGACTTAGAAGAATTTACAGGCTGATCCTCGAAATATATAATCGAAATTCTCCTGTACGGCCCTGCACAAATGCGACTTAACGTTCGTCTGTAGCGAGGGTTGCGTCCCGATGAAGCTGCTGCGGGAAACTGATGAAAACATGACTACTAGGTATGCCCCGGCTTCGTTGGCTTGACTGACGGGAATGCATGATCCGGGTATGCTGGTTATGCCAAAGCTGCGTCCATTGATCCGTGATTCTTTGTAATCGACGAAGGTCGAGAAAGACCTGTGTTGCCACCAATTTGGTAGAGAACCCCGCGCAACGATCAGTTTTCGAAAGGCTTGTCCTAGCCGCTGCTGTTGTGTACCGACTGCGATAGTACCGTCGATTGTGGACCAGGTCTTAGATTCAGCCTTCAGTCCACCAAGTTAGGTATCATGCCCGGGGCTGAGACCAGCCGATCTGTTTTCCGCTGATGAAGCGGCGAGGACAGAGGAAGATGGGATTCCATTTTGGCCTGTCGATTATACGGTTTTCGTTCCGCGCCGGTATCAGCCGTGCAGTCCACCATCTCCACTGTCGCTCTGCAAACGGAATAAGTGTTATTGGATGTAAGCTGCCAGCTTAAATGAGGCTTATGGCACCACAATAGTATCGATTCCGGAGAATCAATCAAAAACTAGATTTCCAAAAAAACAAAGAAATTATGATAAGCAGTAATACCGTGTGTGTTAGATTAATGGGATGAACTCTCTATGGTCTCACCCGGATAAGTCCCGAGAGGATCATGCGGCAGTCAGGCAGTAAGCTAGGAGCCAAAATCCTACAGTTCCAAGTAGCATTGCGACGTCCCCACCGAACTCAGGCTCAATAGCTTCGAGCTAATGAGGAAGGTAAGAGAGATAGGAAACCTTTGATGAGACGACCTAGCTCCAAATAGACCAGCTGATTAGCACAATTCCTCTGAACTTGGGGTCTGAAAAGTAAAGAAGGCAAAGAATAAGGAACAAATTGAGAGGGAGCTTTGGGTTGGTCGGTTGGCTACATTGCGAGCCACCAAAGTTCCTCCGAGTTTTGGATACCCATGAAGGCAAGAATAAAGTAGTAGGGAATAACGGGAGACTGTCAGAAGTCCGAACGGGCCTCACTTCCAAGAGGATTTTTCTTAGACCTCGCCCTAATAAGGAGTGAAAATCCATCACAAAGCCCCTGTGAAAGATGCGTCCAGGAACCCCGATAGGATTGAGACCGCTTGAGGGTTGTCATGTACACCAGACTAACATCGAAAGTAGGAGAACGTGGCCCGCTCCTCCGATCGTATCCAGGCTTGGGAAATACTTGTGATGATTGGGTTTGTCCTGAGATTTCTATGGTCAACTCAAAAAAGGGTTCCGCCATGGATATTCGAATATTTGAAAAATAGGTTCTCGTTATCAACGCGAGCAATACAGAAAATTTAATCTTCACTAGAAGGACAAAGTATCTGGAACTTGAACTACCTTTGGATATAAGATTAATGTTTCTAGGGAAGCCGAGCATCTGGATTCGAGGCTGATCTGGAAACATCATGTTCAATGTAAAAGAGTGTATGGAACAAAGTGAGGCATCTCGCTGATATATATCAGGTGTGGCGGTTAATAAGTTTAGGTTTGGGGTTTTTTTACTACACAACTACTTAAATCACTTCTCGCTTACTTCCTACCGGTGCATCATATTAGGTTTTAACAAATTTAAAAATGCACATTAGAGGATTTTCACTTTGCACAGATAACAATTTCTCCTCACAGATGATTACTCCGACCAAAGCTCACTAAGAAAAAATTAACCGTTCGACTTCAAAGACTCTTAATAATCGATTCCTCTAACGTCCTGGGCAGCGTCAGGGTCCAGGCGAAAGCTTTTTCGCGCTGAAACCGCTGACGCTGCGCTTTTCTGTTGGATTTTAATCCAACAGCGAACGAGTACTTCAACGTTGATTTTTCTTTCTTTTTTATCGTAGGATGAATTTTATTTCATGCTGCCGGTTGCGCATTTTGTTTATTCGCTTGAATTTTCGTGGCAGAATTATTACCGTTTTAATTTTTGATATCGGATTGAAATCCGATATTTTATACATAACAGGCACTACCTTTCAATTTTTTTCATCGAAACCTACGGTGACAATGTCCCAACTCAAGACACTTGCGTACACTGGTTTAGGAGGTTTAAAAGTGGAGAAAAAAAATTCGAAAACCCCAAACTGCAAACAATATTGGATGAAGATGATACCCAAACACGAAAAAAATTGGCCGAGAGATTAAATGGGGAAGATTCAGAAGGCAAGAAAATGAGCTGAACGACAGGCAATTCGAAAAGCGAAAAACCGTCTGCGAAATTTTGCTTTCTTTGTATGAAAGGAAGAGTTTTTTATCGCAAGACCGAACCGGTTCGAAGGCAAGACAATGCTCTTTATTTGAGGGGATCAGAAGAGTCTCGTGTACCACGTACTTCTGAACACAGGTGAAACAGTGAATACCGATCGCTACAGGCAACAAATGATCAGTTGGAACCATGCACTGATCGAAAAGCGGCCAAAATGGACCAGAATACACGGGAAACTAATCTTGCAGCACGACAACGCCCCATCACATACGGCGAAGACAGTCAAAGACACCATATCTGCACTTGGTTTCGAACTTTTGCCCCACCCGCCGTACTCACCAGACTTTGCCCCATCCGACTACTACTTGTTTTCATCAATGGCATACGCACTTTCCATGCAGCACTTCAGCAATTACGGAGAAGTCAAAAAATGGCTCGATATCGTCAAAAGATGAACTGTTTTTTTGGGAGAGAAGTGTGTAGCAAGCGATGACAAATACTTTAAATAAAATATCTTTTACACTACTCGCAAGTTAAACGTGTTTTATTTAAGAAAAAAGATTAAGAATTATTAACCGCCACACCTGGTACAATGGTGGTCATATCTATTCCAAAATTTGCTGCGGTGGTCTAGTGACCCAACGCATACCTTGCAATCGTTAGAAGAAAACTTGGACGGGTTCAAAGGATAACGTGCATAGGGATTACGAGCGCTTTTCGCACCACATCCTTAGCTGCACTATAAACTCTTCTGGGGCCATCGCTGCGTTTGCTTATGAAGAAGATGGTAATGGAGGCGACATTAAGAAAGCATGCAGCATAGTACTCGTCATGGACTGATCACGCAAAACTTATCAGGTAATTCACGATACCCAAGGACAGGATAACTGAAAGGTTCATCTGTGACAAATCACTCCGACAGAATGGGCCGGGGATATTTTTATGCTTCTGGACAAATCTATAAGGAACAACAGGTAAGGTGCATGGAGACATAAATCTCTCCTGTTACGTAAGCTTGAGAAAATATATCTCAGATGCATCAATCGGATAAAAATGAATCGAAGATAGAAGGCAGAAGTGGAGCGAAGGAAATGGAAAAGCCGACATCTCAGCAAAACTGTGGAGGCTATGGAGCTCCAAGACCTAGAAACATACTGGACAATTGCGATAGGTATGGTGAGTGATATGATATTAATTAAATCTGTTGATTTTTACTCAAAGACGTTTTTCCCTGCTTCTCAAGTGGGCAATGGATTTACTTACGGACAATTTTTATGACAGATTCTACTCCCTAACTGGCACTGACTTATAGTATACAGCTCAGTTTTCTCTAGTTTTCCAAACGTTACCTTGTGGAAATGGTATAGGTACTTGACCAAGTTCACAATCATTGTCCTCTGCTGCCAAACTGGAGACAAGGCAGGATAAATATCTTAAAATCGGAATTATAATTTTTGAGAAAGAGTGGGTTCGTAGGTACTAAACTCAGAAGTTCATTAGTAGTCACTTTTTTTCTGGTAGTAGTATTAATCAACAAATGCTTCAATACTCTTGAAAATGCTAAACATCTTTGATGGCAGGAATCCCAATCTTATAGACTTTATATGCAATCGTTTGTGGCATTTGAAAAATTTCATATGTTGAATTGAAATCACATATGAGGAGAAAATCCCTCTTTTACACAAAATTCTTCCGGATATACATATCAAAGCATCCAGCCTGAAATTTAATCTTTTTTTTTGTCCCAAAATGTAATAAGATATTGGAATTTGCTGGGAAACGATATTCAGTCCTCTTTTTCCCACTTCCTTACATAACATAATAAAAAAATTTTCCATTTCTCATTTCCATACCGTTTTTAAAGAACTTTAATTATAACATTGAGAATGTTCACTCCCACTTCCTCATCCACTACACCCGTCCGGCCCTCATATTATAACTTCCCAAAATGCCTGTAACCTATTTCTATTTAGAATAACTCTGGTATGCATATGAGGAAAGTACTTGGAAGTCCTTTCATTCTGGGGAGTAACTTCGCATTTTAGTAGTGCTCAGTTAAAAAGTTGCTAAAAATTTGTTCCTGGAAAACTTTTTGATGAACATTTTTTCGGTGGAGAATAGGCCACGTGTAATACGAAAAGTTTTTTCATTAAAATATTCTCATGTACATTTTATCCCAAGTTTCCCAGTATTTTAGGGGTTTTCTAACAACTCGTTCTTAATGGCATGTGTCTGAGATATCACTCTTGACCAAATTTATGTGAAATTCAACCGATTAACTTTAGTAAGGCTAGCACAAAATTTCCCAGGTAAATGGGACAAAGAGAACTTTTTCCAAGACAAATCGTCCTTCTGCAAATTAAGCAAACATCCTAGCTGAGAACAAAATCCAACTGAAGTGTTTACATTGAGAGAAGTCACCTCTTCTGAATAATTCCATTGGTATTATCTTCGCGTCTCATCCTTGTTATTATCCGTTCATAGTTTGCCAGAGCACTGGATAATCGTCACCATAAAATCTGTTCTGGGAATCTCCACGTACCTTTCAAGTGTCCTGTGGAATAAAAGTGAAGTTCACCGGCTTGAATAGGTAGCGACCCATAAATGGATAAAAGGTTACAACCGCAATCCCAGACATTGTGAACTGAAGGGGGAGGAAAAAATCATGTGCCTTACTAGCAGTTGTGAACTCACCGCTGGGAACGTGACTAGTTTGAACAGATGTCTTCAGGTTGATGGAAAAAGCTTCGGGCATTCTGGTTCTTCTCTAATACCCACCCCATCCATGTAAGGATATTCCAGCAACTTCGGACATAATTGACGACAGTCATTCACCAGTATAAAAGTGGATAAAAGGATGAGGTAGAATCTGAAAAAAACTGCCGTTTTAGTTCCTCCACGGTTGGACTCAATGGAAATTTCATAAGAATATTTTTGATCATAAAATTTTAAGAAAACGACATGACTACGTAGCACGGAACCATTTCCTTGGTTATTTTAGGAATTTGTGCGTTTCAACATTTTGATATCAGCTTGAAATTTCGTTCATCAGGGCCACATGACGCGTCTTGTTAAACTTTTCCAAAGCAAAAAACAATTTTCAGTCAAGGGGGCCACAGAATCCTACAAAAAAAAAGTTGTTCCAACAACCAAATTGCCAATTATGGTGAAAACTCCGAAAGTTCCATGGTAACATCTTGAGGCAATTTAGTTCTGTTTGGGGGATACTTGATGAGACGAAATTGATGTAAGACATGCAGAAAATACATGCACTGACCGAAATTCGGGTAAAATCCAAAGAGGGCAACTTTGAGATGTTTCTCTAACTAATGGTTGTTCAAGTGATTAGTCTCCGTTTGTTTGCTTGTTTCTTGGAAGTTGACTGCTTTGAAGCATGCCTGTACTGGTTTGCCGATGGTAATGAGGAAAGCGGATGAAGGATGTAATTCCAGAACATTTTCTTATATTCTGATAGCATCTTAAGTGAAAAGATTTAGATACCAGTGAAATTTTCTTTTAGACATCCATCAAGAGCCCTAAGAATTTTTCATTATAGTTTTTTTTATGCGGAAGCCAAAGCTCAGGAGATGTCCTATGATGCTATAACGCACAGCCTTGATGGAAAGGAAAATGGGACGGAGGGAATGGGGATTAGGAAGTCGAGTTAAGGTGTCTGTGCACATTCTGTTTACATAACTGCGACCTATAGCCGACAGGAAAAACATAAGATGGTAGGTCTGTTCCACATTCGTACAGTTCGGCTCAAGAAAGACTCTCTAAACTTCGCTGTTCTGCTAGATCTTATCTCGAGGACAGAGGAGTGATGACGGTCCATTAAATTAGCGATAAAAGAGCATTTGACAAGCGACATTGTATCGGTGCTCCAGAGAATTAATTTTAGAGGTAAAAGCTCTGTTTTGGACTTCGTCCAACGCAGACAATGCAATGCGTCCTGTCCGTGCCCAAATATGCGAATTATACTCCAGTTTGGGTCTAATATGAGCCTTGTATATGAGCGCCAGGTTAAAGAGGGTAAAGTATTCCTAGCATCGGTGCAAGAAGCCGAGGCACTTCATTGCACTCTTTTCAATAGCAAAGATGTGAATATGTTCCGTCCAATTAAGGTTGTTGGATAATTGGATCTCTAATGAGTACGCGAAATCAAGGGTAGGTACTGTCATTTGCAAAACTGTGAATTGGATTGGAGGTAAGAGATAGGAGGTCATTAATGAAGAGAAGGAAAAGAGTGCGAGACAATACAGAACACAGCGGTACGCCGACATTCATATAGTAAGCGTTGGAGACGGCACCGTCGACGGAGACACGGGTGGAACGGTCAGAAAGGAAATAACCAATCCAAATTATAAGAGAAGGGTCAAAAACAAATGCTGAGAGTTTGGCTAAAAGGGCAGAGTGCCAGACTCTGTAATGACCTTCGGGATGTCCAACGCAACCAAATATCGAATAGGTGGCCCAACTGAACTAAAAGATCAATGAACTAAAAGATCATAGACTTGAAATACATATAAGGGCTTTATTTTCAACAAAAATTAAACTCAACGATGCAAGAGAAAAGTTTACTTGTCTACTTACTGCCCCTTAAAAATGAATTCAGAACAATATGCAGTAATCACAACATGTATAATTATTAGTACGATCCCTTGCATATTTATTAATTCTTCCCCGTAGAGACACTCCAAAAAACCTTTCTTAAGGCAATTATGAGTACTTGTGTCAGTTGGTATGTGGCCACTACATACATGGCTAGAAAGTGTTGGAAACTGGAGGCAGACTATTCTCGAAAAAGTAGAAGTCAACTTTATCTTGTGTCGATTCTTAGACATCTGGTTAGGATATCCATCCTATGGATATCCACGCTCTTAGAAGATGAATCCTCTACATGAGTTAAAATGAAACAGGACCGTCTTCGAGACAGTTGCACTAATGAATTCATCTGGTTTTGATAGGAAATCCTAGAAACCTAATTCTCGCTGATAAGGCGACTACGGTCAGATTAAATGAAAACTTTTCCGGGTATAATGCAACCAGGTTCGAATAGATTACAGTGTTTCCTGAATGAAAAGCAACCTTCTCGGAAAAACCTGTGATCATGTTCAGATAGATTGCAATCATGCCCGAATTAACTGCAACCGTTTCCAACTAGATTGCAATTTTGTCCGGGTCGAATTCAATCTGACCTAAATCATACAAAATCTATTGTTTTCATTAATTCTACTCGATTCTAAATGAAACCTGTAATGAAAAAGAGCGGGATGTATATAAACTTCTTCGCAATGCACATGTATTTCAATATACTACATCTCTATTTGGTACCTCTCTAGAGACATATCTCAATTATCTCGAGCTGTTATTTTTACAGAGTAATATCAAAGCAAATACAAGTACTGGGTAAGAAAAGATCCAATTCCTACGTTCAACTAGGCATCTTCAGAATCTTGTTTCATGTTGTAGTTCGCAGTATGTTGAGTGTTCTTACTTTACCTATGCCACCCCCAATTAGAACCACTCGCCGGGCGGAATTCAACCCACGAGCTCCGGCAGGCTCCGACAAGCTCTTCCCCAAATTACTTGAAACCATCTTTTTATTTTATAAATGGTGCACATTTGACAAATTAGGTGATTAGCCAAATTTACTATTAATTTCAATTCCTTATTTTACTTTATTACATTTTTTGTTTTTTTATTTCTCACCTAATTTAAATTTTCCTATTTTCACTTTTCTTTATTCCCTAATTCTTAACCTAAACTAATTGTAGTGAAATAAAATATGTAATTTTTTATACATTTTATGCAAAATATATAAATATATACAGAGTGGTCTGGAATTGATGGTACAAATTCAAAAAGCTGACAGTGTACCTAAAATGCAGACAATCTTTGGGTAGCTGTCTAAATAATTTTTTTAAGGTTTTTATTTATTTCGATTTCCATCCAAAGAAGGAAGTGGTTTGGTGAAATTGATACCTTAGGCACACTTGCCTCTTCGTTATCTAAGCTGTAGGAGAAAAAGTCATAAAGCGGTACATTTTTCAAAAGAGCACGATGTAGGCATGTTTTCTAAGAAAACGACACACTAGAGTAATTCTTATAAGTGGAGGAAAAAAAGTACTTAAAAAATTAAATTTTCGTTCGGAATATATGACGTGAGTGCTTTTACGTTAATATTTCTCCAATATTTGAAGCAAAGTGCTGTATGAATATGGACTTTGAACGCGCCCTTAATAAGGGTAAAAATAAGGATTAAATGAATTACTTACCTTAAAGAACTTTTTGAATTCATGGAACACATAAAATCCGCCATATCTCGGAAACAATGCGGAATTCGACTCATAGTCATGAAGAGATTTCGACTGTATTTTAGGTATACTATCAGTCCTTTGAATTTATACCATAAATTCTGGACCACCCTGTATATGAATTAAGGAAAGTGCATTTTCCCCCATAAGGAAAAATAAAACGGAAATTGGCTCAACAGAAATCAAATCCCATAATACTGAAGACTTAATTCATTATTACTTCCTTTAGCTAACAGAAACCATTGATGTTGAATGTTACAGTTCCCAGATAGACCTTATATACTGAAAACTCCCTGCTAAATACCCTGCATTAGTGAATCCCTTAACCCTCCTATTTCCCAAAGATATTTTTTCAGCAAATTCTCACCTTTTCAGAAATTTAGAATTATTCTTGCGTCAGAAAATGTTCCGAAACAGACCCTTTGTAATTCAGGTCTTCGAAAGGTTTATTTCTTCTAAAAACCAATGTCGTGGTTGCAATTAGCGCCTATTTTAATTAAACTCCAAAATAGCTTTCGAAAAATGCCCATCATAAACTTATTATACAAAAATCCAACATTTCGTAGATGTAGTTCTCACTCAAAGCTTAGTACTTCTGAGTCATAGTTATTAATAATTTTAATTACGTCGCCCTATTGGGATCATTATTCCCAAGAAACACTAACTCAACAAAATTCCTTGGAAATTTAATCAATAAATAATTATTAATACATTATTGCTTAAAATTGTTGAAATTTCCATGCTTCAACTCTGACTGACAAAGCCTTGAAAGCACGCTGTGAAACCCTCTCGTTCATTGCATTCACAATTGATTCAGTTCACCAAAAACAATACAATAAACAATTTCCCTAGAATTGAATATCACAAGAAATTGGAATTAGATATGCAACAAGATTTTAACCCTTTTCAATTTGCATATATTAACCCTCAAACACCACACAGAGTTACAGAGTGAAGTAGAAATCTCAGCTGTAAATTCACAGGCAGAAACTTTCCTTGAAAATTCTCATTGATTCAAATTACACCTACTTCATGCGATAGTCATCCCTACAACAACGTTAATTCGGGAAATTGTAGTGGTAGTTTCATGGCCCATTTCAGTAGCGAACAGAACTTTTAGAGTAATTAGACCTAATAGACCTCTCTTCTCCCCAGTACTGTAAGTCTGCAAGGTTAATCGCTACGTCCCATTGGATGCGCCTGCATATAACTTACATAAAACAAAATTTCCTGCACTCATAGGGATCAGCTGGTGTATACATGTACGGAAGGACGAATATATGGCTGTGGCTACACATTCTATAGATAGTTACGGATGATCAGCTGCAACAGCATTAGAGTCAGGAAATCATAGCGAAAGAAGCTCTGAAAGCAGAAACTTTACCAAAACTTGGGGGAAATTTTAACACAGAAATTTTCTTAGTCATTAGGAGCAAGCCAGACGAATACTTTCATTTGGGGCATTTGGGGGAAATGTGATTTTCGTGGCTACGGAAGGAGGAAGGATGAGATATAGCTATTGGGATTGTGAACTTTGGAACAAATATTTCTTTATTGAATTCACTTATGGGCAAAAGTTTAAGTTAGTTATTTGAGGGAGAATGGAGCCTGCAGGGCCACTTTGTGTTTTGTTTATGTGTTTTCGTTTTGGAAACCTTGGCAGAGGAGAGTTGCTATATGTGCCACATTTTTACATTTTATGTTCATAAATTTTCGTTTATAGCCAAACTTGATAAAATGTAGTTTGAGGCTGTGGATCATCGCGCATATCTTTATCGTCCAAATTGAGAAAATTTTTGTAATAATTTTTTTGCTAGCCCACTTTAGCCCACTGATTGAACTAGAAAATTCAATCGTCGCGATTTAAGATGTGGATAACCCAGTTTCTACGCTTTGCTTTAGATATCCCTATTCGTAATATACATGAAGCCTGATGGTATAATATAAAATCGCCTTTTTAGTACAGCACCCCCAGAAAATCGATGTAAACCCCCACAATCAAATAAATCCCAGTTCTACTGGCAAAAATTAAGGATATTTGTTTTCTATGTATATATGAAAGATTTGAATTAATCTATATATCAGTTCACCAGTATCGCAAGTAAATGCAAATATCTGTGGCAGAGAAGGTCTTAAATGGAGACGACTGTGCGCAAATTGACGAGCTTACAAGAGCTTATGTACTTGATTATTACCAGGATCAATGAAGGTTACGCCGCCTATGGTGGCTTCGAACACCCTTTTGAACCTACAACACATAGCCCTTTACACTTAAGATGAAAGGAAGCGAACTCAGACCAGAATTGTAAAGCAATCATTCCTTTTGAAATTAAATTCCCACCTAATTCCTTTTCCATGAAATTTGAAACTTTTAATTCCATTCCTTTCAATTCGGAATGAGAATTACTATTACAATATTACCAACGGAATGAAAGTGTAATTGTACAGGAGTTACTTAGAAATTATTTCTTAATTCTCCTTCAATTGCTTTTCTAGAAAACTTTTCAAAATAATTTTGCTATTGCTGCTGTTGTTCTCTATATTGATAACATCTGGTTTATCTTATACGTATCTATCAATATATTGTTATTAATATAATGACTAATATTTGTCTTTAAACTAACTTTTCGGACAAGTTATCTGAAGTTATCTGCCTCGTTGGAGTATTGTAAAGTATTCAATGCATTTAGTATTTAGAGAAATGAATCATTCAATGCATTTAAAGAAATTTATTCAATGAATCATAATTAGGGAACAAGAACAACGAATTATTCATTCTTTGCATATCAGGTGCAATCACCCAGTTAAGGTTTGTAAACATTGGGTGACGTAAACCTAATGCATGTCACCATGTGCAATGGATGAGTAATTCTCATGATGCAGCAATGTGTGCTTGCATTCTTACAAGTTTGTAATCTGGTAAGTAGGTTAAGTAGGTTAACATTAAGTTAGAAATTTGTATATATATATAGATTGAATGGAAAATAAATCAATCAGAAGCAGAGTTTTAACAAGTGACTTCACATCTGTCTTTTGTTTACTTAATTACGGCTGCAAACTTTGCGCCTTAAACCAGGTTATCGGCTGCTCTTTAGCGCCTAGCATTCCTTCTTAATATCGGCAGCTCTCCAGCGCCAATTATACTTAGAGGTGAAGGCTGCTCTTAGCGCCAAAGGAAATTTTTCATCTGGACAGCAGATCCATTGGTAAGAACGGCTGCATACATTGCGCCAAATAAATTTTGTTGGCTGCATAAATTTTGCGCCTGAACGTAAAGATGAATTGCATATTTTTAGGCTGTTCGCTAGGTTGGTCTTGGCGAACCTAAGTAACAATAAAAAGGCACTTTACAGTATTAACTAACCCCGCCAGGGAAAGCAATCTCTCTACAGGACCAGAAGGCGTAAATGGCGAAATAATAAATTAACATCGATTTGTAATTCCTGTGTAATTCTATTTCAATTCCGTTGGTAATCCCAATTGAATGCATTAGGAATTGCAATTCCATACATCAATACGTGCAATGATAATTCATCTATATATTAATTATACAAAGAAAGCTCCCGGTTCCGTATTTCAGCCATTTTTTTTATATGGAGTTTCATCGAGCTTTTCTTGAAATTTTATAATGGCAACACTGATCCGCATCAGTTCGGGGTTGTGTTCATTACTTTG
>QYTT01095398.1:21141-32288 GCA_006980735.1 Dasypogon diadema
TTACTTAGAAATTATTTCTTAATTCTCCTTCAATTGCTTTTCTAGAAAACTTTTCAAAATAATTTTGCTATTGCTGCTGTTGTTCTCTATATTGATAACATCTGGTTTATCTTATACGTATCAATCAATATATTGTTATTCATATAATGACTAATATTTGTCTTCAAACTAACTTTTCGGACAAGTTATCTGAAGTTATCTGCCGTTTTGGAGTATTAACTAACCCCGCCAGGGAAAGCAACCTCTCTACAGGACCAGAAGGCGTAAATGGCGAAATAATAAATTAACATCGATTTGTAATTCCTGTGTAATTCTATTTCAATTCCGTTGGTAATCCCAATTGAATGCATTAGGAATTGCAATTCCATACATCAATACGTGCAATGATAATTCATCTACATATTAATTATACAAAGAAAGCTCTCGGTTCCGTATTTCAGCCATTTTTTTATATGGAGTTTCATCGAACTTTTCTTGAAATTTTATAATGGCAACACTGATCCGCATCAGTTCGGGGTTGTGTTCATTACTTTGGGGTTGCGTTCCTGGGTAACTTTGGTGTTAAGTTCGGTGTCTGCCACCGATAAGTATGCAATACATGGATTTATTGGAACTTTTTTCACTTCGTTACTCTGCAAGATAAAATATTTTGCAAGTGTCTTTTTATTGCTTCTTCGCATGGGAGGATTAGGCCTACAGGGGACACCTCTGAAAAAAACGCGAAATTGAAATTTAAGGTGCAAATTGAGGGAACATATAAAAACGTTATGTCACTCATATACCTTCAATTTGTGCAATTTCACAGCGGTCTCCTAGTATTAATAAATCTCATTCGGAGTTGAAAAGAAATGGAATTAAAGAGAATCGATTCCAAAGAATGGAATTGGAATATAAGCAGGTGTTTTTTACAACATTGCTTCAGACTTTTACTTTGGAATTTGTAGAATATAGTGTAACCAAAGCAACATTTTACTTATTATATGTGTGCGCAATATAACACGGTAATGAGAAGATGGACTAACTGGCATGAGAACGAGCAGCCCTCAGCTCTTTCCCTTTCCCTAAACGAATAAATACGAAATATCTAAATATTTGGACGTTTTGAAGATGAACGAACAATCAACGGTGTAAGTTGTTAGATGTAACCCCTATAGAAAGAACGATCAAGAAGTTGTGGTGGCTATCAAATATTAGTTCGACATCCTCTAAACTGCTGTCCTTAACACTAAACCTACGAAGCCTGGTCATTTTGACCGGCCACTTCTCTTCAATTGCAATATTCAGCGTATTATTTCTATCTCAGTTGTAAGCATCTCGGTAGGTTTAGTGTTAATTAAGTTAGCTTCTAATCTCACAAAATATAGCTTTCTGCGAGTTCACATGTTTTCATTTCTATATATTCTTTCAGGCTAGGAAGGTCAGACTAGGTTATGTTAGAATGGCGGCCACCCAGAAACACTTAAGCTTGGAAAATAGTCCGCTGTGAGACCACATACATATAACCTCGTCTAAAAGGACTCTTAAAAATCAAATAGATAAGGGAACCAGCCACAAGAGTTAATGAATCCTGTCATTGCTCCCAACTCCTTTGTTGCTAGTTTCCCAGGGAACCAAAGAAGTATTCATCTAATGTGTTCTTCGTTCATCTGTGCAGCCCTGAGCATTCGCAGAGAAAACGTTGAATACTTTCAACCTCCTCCTCCACCATACAGGTTCTGCAGAAATCGTTAAAAGAGCCCTTACGCGTTCCGCGTGCCTACCAAAGAAGCAGTGCCCTATCACGATGGCCATAGCCACAACGGTCTTGAGGTTTTATAAATAGTTAGCCCCATCCGTCTATCATTAGCTACATTATTAACCTGTCGAGCGATCTCTCTCTCTTTGCAGATTGTGGACATCTGCCTATGGATCTGCTCGATAGAGAAGTGAAACGCACAACAGCAATCAGGTAAACGGCAGAATTCCGGAATGTTGCGATAGTTCAAACCAGAGTACCATGATTAAGTACAGCTCTTGCGATGGCGGTGTACATCCAATACACGATACGCGGGTTAATGTTGCAATTTTTACCAAAAGTTTTCTTACAGAAATAAAATGTAGTGGTCGCCTTTTTCACACGCTTCTCTATGCTTTTCTTCCAGCATAGCTTGGAAGTCCAATAGTGCAAATTGTATGGTAGTACTACTCAATCGTGGTAGGTCGAAAGTACTCTTACTCTTCTCTCTTAGTAAAAAGAACGAGCTCAGTCTTTGAGAAGTTTATGTTCAGGCTAGTATAGCTAGTCCTTTGAATCTTTTGTAGAGTGTCTCTTTCACTAATTAACAGAAGGAACTTACCCGAAACTAGAATAGCCAAGTCGTCAATCTTAATCTTCCGCCTCCAAAGAGACTAAGATAAAGTTGGCCACCAGTATCCGTACCTTGGGTGAGATTGCCCATCTTATTGCACTGTTCTTGCTCAGTTCAACACTTATCATTCGGCTTTTTAATATCATGTCAATCGCTTTTCATAAAAACGATTTAACGCTTATGTCCTCAGAGCTCCATGAATGACTTCTGTTGAAACGCAGTGTCGACCGAGAGAATTTTCAGCAGGAATAATGTGGAACCTTACAGGTCCTTTGACTGACCTACGTGTTCCCAAGTAGACGGCATATAGGAATGATACAGAGAATTTTATAATATATAATATATTAGTCCAGGGATGAGAATTTCCCTGATTTCCTGTAATATGATAATCAATACTTCATGGTTTCATAACTATATGCTGAATGGTACTCAGATTCGGAGTGTCTAAGTACCCAGCAGAGCCACTGCAATATACAGCTTCTGAACTCCCAGGATAATAGGCATCAAACAGCAGCTTCAGGGTTTGGTCACTGGGCTCCATTCAGGCACCATCGCTCCTTTTCAAAAACGAAAGAACGTCAGAGTGCTTTGATAGGACTTTTCTAAGTCTAGTGGATGCACTTGTGCTCTATATGGATTCCAAGCAGCCCTTCCCCAAAGCAGCTTTCGGTTTAATTTCATAAGACTTGCCTTGTAGTTGGCCTAGTTCTTCGAAATTTTGTTTGACAACTTCCATGCATTGATCACTTAAGTGCTTATTCCAGGAAGGTGGATAAAATTTCTTGGAGGTCTTTTACTCCGAACAGGATTTTGTGAAAATCCAAACTTGATCAGTCTTCTTCAGACAATCGTCGGTAGGTTTTTGTAGGTGTAAGGGGCGTGGTATGGATCGAGAAGAATATTATAATAATATAATATCTCACGAAGAAATTTTACTTTACCGCATTCTTTCTTCTTCCTGAAGCCAAGAGTTTTCTTCTTTATTGATTTCTTGCAGTCGATTGTTCCGTTCTCCTTAGATAGAGATTTGCCCTGTAGGCTGACCTCGATGCCTTAATATTCTCTGTCCGGCTGTCTATTCTCTTCCTTTTTCCTGACGTCAAAAACTTTCTCATTTTTGTGTTCCTCCATTTGGAATCCTACAAGAATGCCCAGAAAATAGGTCCTTCTTGGCATTGCCGGCTTACCAAGTTAAGACGCTTATAAACTGGCCATTGCCTGGTCGACCATAGGAGCTGGTTACAAGTGATTTTGCCTTCAACCTTCCTTCCCAGACACGGTTTTAAACAAAAGTGCTCACACCACCGTCTGTCTCATCCTGGACCCGCTCGATATGATAGACCCTGTCAAGATCCCTGGGAATCTCATTGACATCGCTCTACAGATTATCAATTGCTGCTGAGCTCCTTCGCCACGACAAGGCGGTAACTTTCCAAGGGGAAAACGGTTAATTCGGTTACGGATTTCAATCCCAATAATCGGTTTATTCAGATAATAGTCGACAATTTGGATATATCCGTATCAAGTTAATCGGTTGTCACGGGCTATAGTATCAACAAGATCCTGACTCAACTTGAATAGTTGATAATAACCATGGTGGTATGGGATGAAATACCAAGGAAGTGTCATTTTGTATAACCACTTTAAATAATTCTAGATTGTCGTTAAATATGACTCTCGACATGAAACTTGAATTTGATACACGGATAGTTCAGAATGGAAGACAAATCTAAAGACTAAATTATCGTACGAAAAATATACCCATGTAATGAGCAACAAAAGTATGTATGAAAGTTCACACTAGTAGACTTCGAGTCAGTTCTTAAAGCTTTTCTTAAAGCTTATCCTTTAGTCCAAACTTTTCTGGAGTTCTCTGAGCATTCTAAACAAAGTGGATAATAAAACAATGCTATTTTGGTTTGGGCGCCGGGACAAGAAGGTACCAGGGGAAACGAAAATGGTTGAATTAACCTTTGTTATTTCTTGACCAGTATGCGGTCATCCCATCTTCAGCTAGTGGAAAAATAAACTAAAGAGCTCACAACAAACCAACCAGCTTGAATTAAGAAAAAAATTACTAATAATTGGTAAAAGAGAATAGACAAACTCAATAACCTTAAAAACAAGATCAGAAAACTTAAAAGGCCTATTCCTTACGAAATGCGAAAAATGGAGAAAAGTAACTGTCTCTATTGTATGGGAGACGATGCAACTGCTGAACATGTTCTCTGCCAAGGACGCTAATGAGAGGTTTATATCGAGAAAAATTATATTAAATTAGGCTTCCAAGAAAAACTAGGCTTTGTTGAAAGCCTAGAAAAGAAGTTCTATAAATAAACTCAGGAGTTCAATAAAAAGCGATAGAAAAACCCAGTAGCCACAAGTTGATCTGTGCCTGATTAAGATTTCTGACTTATTGCAGTTTTTTTCAACTACCTTTGCAATATCACCTTTTCTTCTGCATTCAATTTATGTTTTTCAAGTAATTTTATAGCACTTTCTAGAAAATTAATGAAATTAATTTCGGAAAATGCAAAGCCAGTCGCATAAAACTCATTAACAAAGTGAATCTTAAACCAACAAGTTTAGTGCATAGCCAATTGATACCAAAAGGGTTCTACCGTTTTTCTCCACAAACCACTCAAAGAACTTAAGTACTGAATCTGGCCACATCTTTGCACTTAGCAAGGATTACAGGATTTCCTTATTCGCTGTCCGGAAAACTTTTCAAAACTTCAAGAACTCGGGGTTAAGAACTATTCCATTCCAGCTGGGACTTTTTCCATTGCAAAGATAAATCAATTACTTTTCCCTTCTCCGAGATGAGTTCTACATGAAGCTCCTCCCGCAACTTGTTATCAAAGAATATGGGGATCAAAATATTATCTACCCTGTGTAATCGTACCATATCCCGGTTAAAACAAATTCTATTAGTGGACCTTTCTTGGTGAAAGCATTTTAGTCATCTCACGTGCCTGGGAATTTGTCAATTAAAATTTCAAAATTGCTCCTCAAAATCAGATGACACGAAGATAACGAGGTCAAAGCAACAAACGTTTCAAAGTACTTAAAAGGTTTATTCAGAAAAACCCGAACAGAGGTCTACCGCAGGACAAATTACTTCGCCCAAAGAAATAAATTAAATCCTTATGTGACAAGTCCATTCATTAACTACTCCGAGATGTTATAAGAAGCTCCAGTTCAAATGGAGTATGCTGCTGACCCATTCCTTTCAGCATCCAGAAGACGTTCACCTGAGTATGGAATTTTATGACGGTGAAAATATCCTAACTACAGGTTTGTGCCCCACAGAAGGGATTCCTTCCAGTCTCCACCACCAGAACCTCTTTAGGGCGCATGTGCTGCATGCAAATCTACTCCAATTTTCGTATTTTCCCCACGTTTAGGGATAGCTAAAGGGATTTCTGCAATTCACCTTGGGATCCTACTGGAATACAGTCCCTCTTCCTTCTTCCACTTGATCCTGGACCAAATGGGATATGGATATGAGGCTGTAAAAAAGTTGGCACAGGACTTGTGCACCCACGTTACGCAATACCATCACTTTTGGCCTTTAGTACTTGAGTCAGTCATACGCGAATATCCTTGCGGTACGGTCGCGTTTTCAATTGCCGGGAGAGTGTACGTTTTTCCGGATTTCTTTTGCTGGGGTAGTATTATCGCTGTGACAGGATACGGGACAAATTTAAATTTGTTTAGTGAAAATGGCTAAATAAATTGATAGAAGGTGTCGAGGTTTCTGCTCAAACTTACTATCGCGTGTCTAACTGAAATTCTCGAGTTCAGGAAGCTCTCGAAGTTCTTTCGGGCTTGGTATAGTTGTATTTTGCGTGCTTTCCTCATATTAAATCCATTAAAAGTGTGCAGGAGGAAATAACAGAAGTGTGGAAAAAGAAGAGAAAGTAAAAGTGAAATCCCATCTTTTCAGGACACAAACTGGATTAAGTGATTTACCTTGATATGTGCTCTTGTGCTGTTGTTGTTGCCGATGCTGCTACTGCTGCTCCTGTTTACCTGATCAACATGCTTTAGCCCCAGAGAATTATTTTATCCAACATAATCATTGTAATGAATGAAGAGATTTCTGATTAATTCCTTGGAATTTTTCGCTTTCGTTTTCCTCCTTGGCCCACTTTCTTTTCGCTTTTAAAAATTTCTTCTCCTGACAGAATACTTTATCTTCTGGCAAAAAAAGGAGGGATTCCCTGATATTATTAAGAGATTTCATTTGTTGTTGGCACGATTTTGTTATGTCATTTTTGATTAAAGCATCCGCTGAGGTTAAAGTGATGCTGAGACGATTTACGAGGCTGACGGATGGGTAGCCCATTGAATCATTGAGATGAAAATTGCGGGATAACAAGCTATTTTTACGGAAATATCTTTCGAAGCTGCTAAGGTTCTTGTGAAATTGAATAGGCATGGAACTTTTCTAAAGGAATTTTCTTGAAAATTTTCTTAACTAACAAGTTGTATATCTAGAATTGGCATTTAAATAATTTGTTCACGGAATATATGAATATTGGGTGGTTCTTTCGTTTTTGAAAAGTTCTCCTTCAGGGTTTTTTTTTCCTGGAAATAATAATTGGATGGCTTTTGATCCGGATTTCATTGGCAGAAATCCTAATAATATGAAAATTTATTTTCACTTGGTATGAGGATCTTTGATTCTGAAGTAATTGTAAATTGGAAGTCAGTAGAGATATTGAATTTTTCTGGACTACTAAATTCGATAGACTTTTTTTCGGAAAATTTTGGGCGAATTAGATCTATTGTACCTTAGTAGAACCTGAAGAGAACCAGTTTAAGTAGGACTTTAGAGTGGCAGCATCATATACGTCCAAAGCTCTTTGTTGCATCCAAACTGACGATCGAGCGCTGTAAATTTTTACAATAATCAATTCAACTACTGGCGCTCAGTGTGCCATTTTATACTTCTAAAAATATTAACAGCGAAAAAATTACATATTTAATGAGCTGTTGTTATTTTGGGCAAAAAAACGTACATACATAAAAGATTACTGGCTATCACTTCCTCTATTACCATGTTGCAAAAACTCGGCTACCTCGTGTACTCAAGGATTGGGGTCCATCGCTAATGTCAGAATAATTTTAATATCGCTAATATACTTGATAGAAGTGTCCCGCCCTTCCTGGAAGGTAGGTAGATGTACACTAAACCTATGTGAGAGTCACTTCAAGATGTTTCCCTCGTGTGAATCTATCCAAACCTTTTAATATCTTTATTGCATGCCTTCTGAATCTCCTCGAAAAATTACTGAATAGGCATTAAGCAGATATTTATGATATCCTTTCCGTGAATCAGGACCTTGTGAATAAGAAGGTGGCATATTTTTTGCATATATAAATCAATCTCAGAAAATATTTTATGGAGTTTTTATCAGCAAAAGTTATTACGAATGATTGAAACATTTTTTTTACAGAGTTGCCATTGCCATTATTGTTGCGTTCCTTGCTTGGTTTCAGAAAAATTATAATCATTGATTTAACCAACCCATGAATAGTCCAGAGAGGTAAGGAAATAATTGTTGCAACACTAAATGATTTCTAATGATTAGTGGTCTAATGTACGACAGAAAAATCTCGAGCATTGGTAGATGCCGTAGGATTCGAATCTGGGACTCCACAAATGTAAGCCACTACGTTACTCCACCGACACCCTTGGTTTGTAATATCGACCAGAAGACCCATCTAAGATCTTAATGTCTGGGATGAATTACACAGATAAAGAATTTTAAGCCATTCATTATGCTTTACCATAATTTCCTTTACTACAGTACGAAACATTTTTGAAGACGATGGGATGATTTTTTACTATAAATTCTGTCATTCTTCTATAATCTGTCGTGTGCTTCAGGCTTATAGTCTCGCATCAATATATCGATAATAGACTAAAGTTTTGCCTCTTATAGATCTATTCGAAGTTGGTGGCTCGCAAAATCCCGAGTTCATGGTGGATAACGCAATGTCCTGCATACTTATGAATATCGAATCCCACCGGATGGCGTCTACAAATGGCCGAGGTTTTTTCTGCTTGCAACACACCTGTTACTAGAAGCCATTGAGTGTTGTTACAATTCTGTGGTTCATAATTCATTTCATTCAGCAAGTCCAGCCGCTATGGCTCTGAACCAATCTACTAGCCATTAGTTACACACAACTTGAGTTTATTACTAAATGAGAAGGAGAATCGAACCTGCTTCTCCTGCGTGTGCAGTGACTAGTGCTCTATCGCTATACTCACTCGCCCTCGTAGTGAGCACAAGAAAGATTGAATTGTATTCTAACACAGTAACTTTAAAAACACACGAAATATTTATTCGGGTTGTTGGAGATCAGACAACTGGAACGATTTGGACTAAACTAGCAGAGTTATCTATAGTTATCCGCCTAAAAACTATAGTCTTTTGCATACTCACTGGCACACATCGGTGGGGAGGACTTGAAATTTATGAAATTATAACAAAGAAAGAAGTTATAGTTGGTTTAGACCGATTATGTTATACCATAAAGTAAGGAAGAGAAGGAAATAATGCGTTTGTAGTTACTTGTCCGCGGCTACTTATTCTTACAAATTCGTTGCTGACATTGAAATCTGCATGCAGTCCTACTATCCGCAACCTGTCAACACACCCTTCAGCTTTAATTTGCCATTTCGTGAATATTCCGTTGAATTGTAGTAAACCCTGTCCGTCATATTGGACCCGTCATTTTGAATCTCCAAAATTTGACTCCAGATTCGAAATCAGTAACCTCCACAAAACCCATATGGACTTATTTTCATGATGATCCAAAAACTCTTGAGAAAATTAACATTTACGACCACCATATTTAATCTGCCATGTTGAATTCTTAAGCGTTAACTTTGAATTCGTAATCATCAGCCCCAAATACCTATATATCCATCATTTTGCCAACATTCCATTGACAGAAATCTTGTCCACCATACTGGACCCGACATTCTGAAATTAAGAAATCCGAATCTGGATTCGCAATCAGCGACCTCGAAAATCTATGTACATATACATATTTTCATGACGATCGCAAAAACTTTTGAAAAAATTTACATTTCCGGCTTTAAAAAAGAAAACCTTCATGTGGCAACCCTCTGAAATAATTGCCCGATTTGCTTCATTTTCTGCTAAGATATTTAGTATATGTGTGCCGAATTTTATCCATCTGCCTCGAAGCGTTATCCTTTTAGAAGGAAAATATCGATTCTTTATTTGACATAGCTGGGGGTTTCATATGGCAACCCTTTCAAGGAGTTGTTCAAATTGGCCCGTTTACTAACTTGGTCTTTCAATTTTAATAAAGTATCTGTGTACCAAATTTTTAGTCTCTGACTTAAGGCGTTCTTGAGATAATTCACGGACAGACAGACAATCGGACAACAGACGGACAGACGCACAGACAGATGGACATCTATTAAGCTGAAGATGATTACGTCACAAAATAGGCAAGTATTGATAGTTGTGATAGAGTAACATTTGCTAACAATAATTTCACTATCAAGAAAATTAAAAACAAAATTGATAGCCACTCTTTAATAGTTAGTAAAGCTGATAAGGGTAATACGATCAGTGGTTTGGATAAATCGGATCATTTGAATAAGATGCAAAATTGTCTGGTAGATATGAAATTAGAAGAAATTTGAATTTGGCACGACAGAAAAGTATGCGCGCGAAACTTGTTAACTAACAAAATTATAAATAATGCTAATTTGGTGTTGAATAAAAACGAAATCTTTAAACTAAGAAACAGTCATCCTTCCATATCCATTCTTTTCGGTCTACCAAAACTATACGAAGACGGTCTTCCTTTGCGCCCTATAGGTTGAGCTTTTAAAGTCCCGGCTCATAAGTTAACACAATAGTTGGCAAAAATTGTGCCAAAAATTTTAGATTTTAAACCGAGTTTGGCGGTAAAAAATACTCTTGACTTAATAGATAAATTAAAAGATTTAAGCATACCTCACAATTCTAAATCAGCTTCCTTTGACGTGTGTAGTTTGTTCCTATCAATTCCAACACTAGACTTAAATTGTGACGCTATCATCCCATTGGATTCTAATCATCCTTAGAATATTAAAATGGCAGCCTTTCATTTCATGTTTTAAAGATTATTAAGAGCGCCCTTAAATGAAACCGATTTCTAAAAAGAGTTGAATGTGATTAAGCAGATAGACATTAATAATGGATATATACCTAAAATTGTATATCAATTGTTGTGGAAAAAACAGCGTAGATTAGCCTTAGACTCTGTCTTCCCTGACCGGAACCACGACGAAAAGGACAAGGTGATATGGCGAAAAATTCCCTAGTTAAATAAATCACACTTAAAATTTTTAATAACAAAATCAAACTGAAAACAGATAAATTGAAATGCAGTGGTGTCTACAGATTAAAATGTAACGATTATGATGCTCTTTACATTAGTAAAACAAAAAGAAATATAAAAACTCGGCACAATGAACATATCGATATATTATAGTAAACAGAACAAGTCCACTTACATACTACCGTTAAAGTTATTGAGAAATGGCTTAAGTTTATAGTATAAATTCAGAAGAAGAAAGTTAAGAAAAGAGAAAACAATTTCAAAATAGTATGATAAGAGCATTAACAAAAGTGATAATAAGTATTAGTAATAATAAAATAAAAATAAGACTGATTTATAGTACAAGAATGAAAAGGTAAAGAACAACTATTGTACTTAGAAAGTAAACTAAAAATAGAGGTAGGAAAATTATAGTGC
>QYTT01095400.1:2984-19832 GCA_006980735.1 Dasypogon diadema
ACGTTGAAAAATTAATTTATGTGGTTTATGAGTTGTTTTGTTTGAAAAGAGCAATTCTAATTACTTATTTTGCTTTTGGAGGTATAAATTTGAGATTTTAGTGAGTTGCTTGGAGTGTAAGTTAGAGTGTGCTAGCATCGTAGCTACATACTTAGTTAGCTAATTCGCTGACTCGAAATAAAGAGATACAATAGAATTCAATGACAATGTAGTGACAGAAAATTCTTATGTCCATATGCTTCTCGCTAGAGAATGAGCCAATTCAATGTTCATCGAGTATCACTGGTGTTTTAATACACTCGTCAATGGACCGAGGGTGAGTGTTCGTATTCGAATCCATTTTACGCAATGGATGAAATCCTATTTAACGCGTGCAGTTTTTACATAAGATCATTAAAAGTGTCAATGATTCATAAAAGTACATCTTAAACATAGTTCTGGCTTTCTAAGTGGCTTTTAAAAAAGCATAAGTTGCTATCTGAAAAATGTACTGATGTATATTATATGGGAAAAACTTGTACACTTCGAGGTAAAAAAAACTCCGGTAATTTCGGTTTGGTGAGTTAAAATGAAGGAAGGAGCACAGACGCAGGTAGACCCAAATCTGGCCCACAAATAACAAAACGTAAACCGAGGAAAAAGTCCATCAATTTCTACTAGACATTGTGTCACATGCAGAAAAGTAAAAGTGTATTTATAAGGGAAACACAATTAAAGTCCATTTTCCTTAAAAGTAAGAAAATTCTTATTGAGTCAGTAACTGCATCGACTTTCCCTCACCTGTGTTAAATATTGACTAAGGCACTTTTTTCTGTTTGACGAATGATAGATATGTATGTAATCGGTGCAAAGTACAGTACTATGTAACAAATAGAATTTTCATAAGAAATGTACTTTAATTGTGTATCCCTTGTACTCTTCATATGGACCGCAAAGCCGAAAGAATAAAAGGAAGACAGGGAAACAGAGATAGTCTAAAAGCAATAATTAATTTTCTGCTTAGATAAAACATTGCCATCAGTGGTCATAGAGAAGACGGACCTTTAATGCCAACTCAGGTTGAGGATTCTATCGCGAATAAAGAATATATATTTATATATATGTATATGTATATAGCAGTTATTACGATTTCGCATTGCATCAGCAGATATGTGAAACATGATTTACTGTCGCGTATATTTTTAAAAGTACACAAAATGAAATAATAAACGTTTGTGATGAAGAAATCAAAGACATTATTTTAACGAAAATTGAAAAAACTAAATATTATGGCATAATATTCGATGAAACCACAGGCATTAGTCACGATTCACAAAATGTCCCTTGTGCTTAAATATCTAAATTTAGATAATTCAGAAATTCATAAAGATTTTATAGAATTTATAAACTGCCATATTACTATAATTACATTTTTATATCTTTTGTATTAATTTGTGTTGGATCTTGAGGGCCATCCAACATAAGGGGCCTAGACCTTGAAGGCCGGCCAACCCACAAGTGCTGGGGGACCAGAAGGTTCCACCCCTAAAAATAAAAGTTTAGAAGATCTCCCAATTGTGGAGCTCCTCGAGCGAAGCTAGCCTGGCTGGTTGGGCCTAGCTAGCAACAAATAAAGGAAAAAAACTGCACAAACACAAAGTAGCATTAGCTCCCCGCAGGAAGTCAAACTGGGGTGAGATACCGAAGCGCTCCGCGAAGCGGACAGTCCAGGTCGTGGTGAACCACGCACACCAGGGCGCCCATTTTCGACTTGGCAGCCGAACATAAGCGTCCCGTCACGTAAGACCCTCAACGGTGCCCATGAATATGGATATGTTTCATAAAAATTCCACGGTTTTATCAGTAAATAAAGATATTAATTTATTATTTTCAATATCAGTGAATGATATTCAATAAGCAATACTCGTTTACAAAAGCAAACTGGTTGGGAATATTATTTTAAGCTTGATATTTATTTCGAACACTTCTAAATAGAAAACAGCTATGCTTTTCGCTGATTTGAAATCTATGATTTACAGAATTGCAGATCTGCCCTTTGCCATGAAAGTTTCATCAAAAAAGGGTTTCGTGGAGATATTTGCTATTTCATCCAAAGAATACTTCTAAAGAGAGAATAGCTCTTCAATTATCTCTCTTCACAACGTTAGTGGTATCTTATGCGATACTATTGTTTATATTGTCTAGTACCGTACGGTTTTCTATTGTCAGAAAAAATGATATAATTAAGCGTAAATGAAAAGCACACTGAAAAGAATTGTAATGCAGAAAGGCTAAAAACAAACTTAAGGAAATAAAATGTGTTCGAAAGTAAAGGTTTCTCATCTAAATTTGAAAAACTAAAGCAAACTACTATAGCAGATTGGTCGAGAAGTATAATAATGTTTCCCCCCAGATGCAGATGGCAATTTGAATGTGTAAGATAAAGACGCGCAGAATATCTGCTATGATATGAAAAATGAGTTTGAACCTTCGTCAATATTGGGATAGGAGAGCGTGCATTCGCATGATAGGCATTTTTTTCCTAGAGCCGCATTTATACATTTATATTTCATACATAGGTTAAGTAAATATTCAAGATTTTCTCTACATCACATTCAAAAGAAAAGTTTGTTTCAATTTATGCATATCACTTTTGTCTGTCAGGATTACAAATACTTAAGGAATGAATTTAGAAATAGGTAAAAATATTACAAGTACAATAAAAACTGTTTTTGCGGATGTTACATGCTCGCAGTATTCACACAATTTTGACAGAAATTAATTTTAAAATGGAAAGGGGGAATAATGTGGATTGAATAACTATTATTTAACAATTTGTTCATTTTAATCAACTGCAATTGGATTTTTGTAGATATTTAAATATTTTGTTCAATTTAATGGACATCAACATGTATATAACGTCCTATTGAAATGTTCACTTTTAACGGATGTACCAGTATTTGGTGGAAAATTTTCATTGGCTCTTTCACTACACTCACTTTTAATTTCGAGTAATTTACACCCCCGTTTGAATAGTATGTCCAAAGTCGAGTTTTTTTTCTACAAATTAATAAAAATTTCGTATGCAAACTTACAATTATTTCTATCTCCTCCAAAAAGTTTGTGATAACGAAGAAAATCTGGACGGCCACCAAAGTGTTTTCCGTTTTGGTTGAGAACTTCACGAATTAGATTCAAATTATTCACGACTAGACACCGCGTTGTCCCCAATGTAAGGCTGTATACATCGCCAAATTTCTTAGCCAATTCCGTGAATCCTTCAAACGGAACCTCGTATTGTCCCAATAAATTAAGATTGCCAATGATAGGCCACGGAAGAGGTCCAGGTGCTTGTCTAATAGATTCTATCGTACTCAACTGCCCATTCTTTTTTGTGGTGGCACTTTTTACTTTCACACGACGAACGCACTCGTATATGATATTTAGATAACCAATTAATAACACTATTGCAGAAATCGAAATTAGGATTTCAGTTAAAAGATCCATTTTACTCTTTAACGTGAAACTAGTCTATCACTATTTTGTTACTGTCCAAAAATCTGTGCAACACTCAATTAAAATCGGAAACGGAACTAGAGCAATTGAAAGGAACACACTATGGTATTTCACACACGTTTATTCTCAGAGCCAAGTAATTTGCTAAGAATTGATAGACGACACTCGGATAATTGCTGGTGTAGTATCAAAAATGTAAACTGAGCTGTTTCGACTGTCCACATCGCTTTTATATATGTCCAAGGCAAGTCTTCCTCTTGAATCTCGATCGTCGCTTGATATCACCTGGACTTGGGTTCTCAGGCATTTCTTCTTATGTTATTTGGGTATCGAACACCACGGAATTTTTAAGAGATATGGGATAACTACACAGAGTGTTAAAGCCATACCTTGCATCGCTAACTGATGATTAGTCTTGTATGAGGAAAGTGTAAGAATACTACCACCAAGGAGGAAATTAAGTTAAGAAACGAGAGAAGAAAGCGGAAAAGTCGCGGACTTTTCATTTGAATTTCTTGTTATTAATCCTTTCACTTACGGGAATATTTAAAAGCTTGCATGCATTACTGCTTGTACAGAGATATATAAGTTGTATGTATGTATATGTGAAGAATGCACTTAGAACTTGATTAATATTTCAAGATAGTTAGAAAATTGATAGAATCTCTCCACATTGGAAAGCATGTAATTTAGTTACGAGCTCTAAACAAGTTTTGATTTCGTTAGATTTAGCACTCTTTGATTCCAACTTGTTCTCATGTATATATTTAATACAAATAGGTTTGGTGGTTTCGTTCAATTTTAACTATAAAGATATATATACATATACATCTCACAATATAAGATTCTTTTCCTCATTCATTTTAAAATGTTTTAAAATTTGGCAAATTTTAAATAAATAAATATAATATGAAGTGTAAATGTATGATGAAATTGCGCACTCTTATCACAGCAATGAATTTCTTATCTTTATTTCCTCTTCCAGGAGATTCGTTGCCTAAGAAAATATGCATTTTTAAGTTCTAAAAGTCGAGTCGCTTTTGTTTATATTTTATAATTTATGTTTGAAAATTATATATTTACTTTTGAATTTAAATTTTCTTTTTACTATTATTTGAAATATAGTTCGTAAGGTTTCTTTTTTCATAAGTTGATATATTCAATCCTGACAGAACCGAAGAATAATTGTTTTCCTTTTTGAGATGTTTATCTAAATATTCAAATTGATCACTATTGAAATACCCTCGGCATCTTTTCATGTAGATTCCAATGATTTCAATAACGTAAAATGTGGAGACTGGCGATCAAATCTCATGTAAATTACGATCATAGATCATTTCTTAAATTTCCAGAAGTGTATTTTGTCTACAGTTGTACTGTTATATCTTGTGATGAATTTGAGACTATTCGCTACGAGTATGATAACAGCATAAATAGATAGAAGTTTATTTATTAACAATTCCTTTTTTTTACAATTCTTTTATAATAAACAAAACAATCTGCCAAGTTGATAATACTTATTATTATTGTAGCAAATGATTAAAACTTTTCCCCGTATCTAAATCTATCAAAATCTCCGGAAAATTCGTTTACTCATTTTTTCGCGTTTAGAAGAAGCATTCCCCTTCTCACTTTTAACAACAGGTTTTGACTCTCAAGCAAGAGTTCACCATTTTTAAGTATTCTACTGGGATAGTACTTTAGAAAACCCAATAGAATACTTAAAAATGGTACCTTTTTGCTAGAGTTTTCATGGTATCCCAATATCTACTATATATTTTTCTTCACACTTCTTCCATTTTCATACTTAACTTCTGCAAACTATAGTAAGAGTCCAAATCCATCCCCAACTTAAGCCACTGTGCAAGTCATCCACATTTTTTATCCATTGTTTGTATTGCTAAATACTTCGATAATCGTTCGTGTATCTGGCATATTAAAAATCCGGACAATGTATTCAAGATGAATATGAAGGGTATAGTCTATATAGTGACACATAATTGATTGTAACGCCCGCACGTAAATTAAAAATTTAGCTTGGATTGGGACTTTCGAATTAGAAACAATACTACCCCAGGATTTATTAATTGCCAGCTTAGCGGATGACAACTTTTCCTGAAGGTTTAAAAAGAAGGTATTGGAATTATGCCCAAGTACTTATGTATATTCTTGCACGATTTCCATTTTGACTTTGGGATAAAACCATACTTCATCCCTTCTCTTTCTATATTTGTGTTTCGAAAATATCATGATATTGGATTTACTCAAAATAATCTTAAGATTCCATGCTCGATTCTTAGAAGGCTTATACGAAAATTATTCAATAAATTTTTACAAAAATAATGAAATATATAAATAATTAATTGACTAATAAGTTAATATTAATTTTAATTTTTTTAAATTTCGATCCTCCATTCCGTAGACGAACAGAAACATGATTTCAAGATTTTGCCGCCTTATGTATTTTTGGGGACAAGCTACAGAACTCCGTGAATAATTTCGGATTGGTCTTGTCATATTTTAGAACGCTAACACCTTTATTGAAAAGATTATAATACATGAAATTTTTAGCGGGTAGCCAGGCCAAAAACGTAAACCTGTTCAGGTTCTGTGCAAGCTAAGATATCAGAGTTTTTGTTTGGACATTCAAATGTCCTGTGAGATTTTGCTTTTGGTCCTGTACACTCCACTAGTTGCTATTCGTATTACATTTGTAAAATTCTTAGAATAGGGCGATAAATTCGCACTTGGCCAAGGGACCACAGCCTTACAGCGGAAATCATCCTGCCTCCTTAACCTATACAAATATTTGATGCAGAAGCGAAGCCACTAGTTCTAGTCCTGAAGATTTTTTTCTAGAGTAGCACTCAGAATTTATACTACTGACATCTATGGAGCTCACATCTCATTAAGCTGCTGGGATTAACTAATTTGCTAATCAAATTCAACTTTATGCAAAAAAAAAATTCACCGTTAAATCAATCAAAAATATTTTATCATTTTCTTAAGTATGTACATCAAATAATAGTAATCACCAATTCATTAAATACATGGTCTGTATGAAAACCCTGTATGACTATTTAATGCATAATGTACACATACATAATTTAACCTATAATAGTTCACCTGCAGAAGCACCTATTTACTTAATATAAACATCCAGGGAAGACCATGGGACGAAGTGATGGCATATTCTACGGTTACTTCAGATATTTCGGAAATTACCTACTTCAGAAATTTAAAGACGATAAACTGACGGAATTCCAGAAGACCCAGAAAGTACGTGATCTGGTTTATCAAATAAGACAGACTATAATTTTTCCATCACAATATTCTCCAATGATGAATCCCATCGAAGAAGCTTTTTCAAATAAAATTACGTGTCATAAATGTGCTAGTTGATCTTTCAAATCATGAACATTTGGTAGATGTAATTAATTACTCTTCTGTCCTTGTTAGAATTATTACATGAATGCATATATGAATTTACCAACAGCTGCTGGACGAGTACCATTATAGGTTAGGTTATCTAATTATGAATTTCATACATTACATATTCAATGAATCGATAACTATTATATTAAATAAGTATTTGATGTACATCTTTGTAATAAATAAAATTTTGAACTTCTTAGCAATTTATTTGAGTTTGATTTGATTTTTTTCACAAAAGCTTAAGGAAAATATAAAATATTTTTGTAGAAAGTTTTGATTTGTAGAAGAGTGAATTGGATTCGCAAAACGTTGAAGTTGATTTGCAAACGGGTGAATTTGATTTGCAAATGGTTATATTTGCCATGCAAAACCTTTTGGAGTATTCAAAAAGTACAACGCAGTGTATATTCCATCATTATTTAATAATATATTTACTGCATTTATTTAGCACAATTACATCATACTGTTGAACACGATCCAATTGATTGCTATCAAGTTTTTTAAACAATACTTAATTCGATCTTCAAGTTGGTGAAGAGAATGGGCCTTTTAGTATTTTTCATAAATAAAATCCTTTCAATATTGACCACAGATTATCAACTGGTCGAACTTCTGATATACGGGGAATTATTTCTCTTCTCAACAGATATTGGCCTTTTTGGCTATCAACGTATCAGAAACATCATTGGCATAATGTGATGAAGCTCTGACTAAAAGTCATTAGTTATTATCCACATGATACTGTTTGATGAAAGGAGTAAGCCTTTTAATAATATCAACACTACTCTATCAACCTGATGGCATCGTGAATGGTTTTAAAATGCCTCGAGGAAAAATCGCCAATCAAACTCGTACTTTTTTCTCGAATTTTTTCCTTTATTTAAATTTGACCTTTTCAGGAGTAGACTGATCTCACGAGTCCAAAGTCCAGCATTAAAATTTGTTTCGGAATGTGATAGACTAAAATAGCTTTCATAATCTAAGATAAATTCACGGCCACGAAATTTTCCTAACATTTGACCATAGTGGGGTCGGATAATTTTGAGTTGATATCTCAGATCGAGCTGGACATTCAATCTTTTTACGGTATCTTATGTTTGTTTTACTTTTTTAAGTCTTTACAATATACGAATGATCAAACTTGAATTCCTTATCCAGTTGTGGGCTAATATAACCTTTTTATTGTTTATTATATTTTCCAGTCGGTTTTCGTTGATCCAGATTTTCCACTTACTCACGCTGCCGGAGTCGAGTCTGCAGACTTTCTCCTCTGTAGGCGCACGTTCGATTCTTGCAAAGGGCACGGTGATTTATTTGGGTACCAGTGGTTAAGGTAATTCTAGCGAGAGAATATTTTACTTGCGAATCTATTGGAATGTTGCATAGTAAAATTTCATGCTAAAAGCTGTGGATTTGCAACACTTTTTAGGTTATAAAGAAAATAACTCCCGATCTCCAATTCCCCAAAGATTTTCTTTCGCCCTAAGCTGTGAGTGTGTGTGTGAATATTTTCAACACCTTCTTCCCTTACTCCAACTTGTATCACAAAAGGCGTATGTTATTATAAACTGCTTCAGCATAGTTTACACTTAGATACTTGTATCGGGATTTTTATAGGGACTTCTATGTGATTTATTCCATAATTTGTATCAACTGATTTCCAAATTTTTGTATAACTGATTTCCAAAGATTTCCCAAGCAATTTGTTAATAAGTGCTTGATTTTGTGTTCGAAATTACAGACCCAATCACGACTAGAGGAAAATTTACATACCACCGAAATTTATTAGAAATATTCTGCCAGACATTCTGTGTTATTTGATTGTGTTTGATTTTTCAAAGGCTAAACCACTAAAAATTCCTCGATAAGCTACCAAACAAATTTGAACCATTCCTATCAAAGCAGATTCAACAAGTAAAAGTAGAAGATCTTGTTTCTTCAATTTGCGCTATTATGTCTGGCGTGGCATTCCATAAGGCTCTGTATTTGGCCATTTGCTGTTCACCATGTACCTCTACGAGTTGTCTAAATTTATCCGTGATTCTAGTATGAGTAGAAAATTAGCTTGCGAAAATCGTATTAGAAATAGTACAGTTGTATTAGGGTGGCAACGCTGCTGAGAGTATAATATCTTGCTTCACATTTTTTTATCCAGGCGTATAATAATGTTGAAAGCCAAGCATTGTGGGATTTAACTTAACTAAGAAACAAAACCTGTAAAATGATAATTTCTTAGAAAAGAAGCATGTAGCACTTCGCTACGTTTTTCAATAAATAAATACTCGTTTTTCAATTTTAAAGCAGTGCACATTGAATACGACTTTTAAAGAAATAGCATTTTAATTTTAATAAAAACCGAAATAAACGATATTGAGTTTATAAGGGAATGAAAGTGATTGAAATAATTTAACATTTAGTGTAACTACTGATAGTATTGAAATATAATACTTTGGCCGGAATTGTATTTATCAGAGGGACACGAACCACTTTAAAATCTTACTTTTAGACAGCAATCATGATACCTGATTTTAGACAAACACTTTGGAACATTTTAAAAGAAAAACTGTGGTACACTTTAATTTTGTAAAATTAATGACAGAAAAATTTTGTTTTATGGATTTAGTTCTGAAGTTTTTTCTATAAGATCACGTCCTCTCAATTAGCAGTGCCTATTATTCTCCATATAAATAAGCAAGTGTAGATTTTTTTTGAAGGTGCCCTTTCTGGTTCGATAGATATTGATTTTTCAATATTATTAACTAATAACAGTAATTTAAAAATAATTTAAACTGAACTCGCCTCTATTAACCAAACCGTCTAAATATATATTATTAAGAAAATAAATCAATAAAGGTAGTAAAGAAGTAGTGTTTATGTTAAATGTGAGTAAACTTTCATGCTGACGATTTGAAGCACTATGAATTAATTAAATAATGCATTCAGAAATAATTTGCAACGCTTTTATTAAGATTTGAAATCCATATGTTGCATAAATAAGATTCAAGAATGCAGTACGTATGAAAATATTGTACAAAATAAATGCATTTAATATTAACTCACGTTGCTAATAATGCTAAGGGCACGGTAACTAGATTCATCGGCATCTGTTTCATTCACGTTCTTAATCTCAGTTTTTTCTTCTTCGCTTTTGCTTTTCAAAACAATGCTGTACTTTGGCGCAATAATTCATCATAAGCTTATGCTGTATCATAAAAAAGTTCCTACAATTCCCTTGTCCGCATGCTATCACTTGTATACCAGCCAACCTAAGTATATATTTTTTATCTAATGTATATCCCCAGGAATAATAATTGCAATGGCAGATTTCACGTCTTTAATCTCTGAAACTTCTTATGGCATTTGACAAAAAACGATAAGTGTTGATGCAAAGTAAAAACAAATTTTCAGTGTGTATGCAGATTTTCGAACATTGAAATTTTCCATTAATTCCCATAGGCTTCTAGTTTATCAATGAGGAGACCTTAAAATTGTATTCCCGTATTTGTTTCAGTAGGCTTAAAAATTACGCAATGTTTAAGCTAATTAGACTTATCTGAAAATTAAAAGATATGAGACTTCTTGGCATCACCTTGAAAATCGTGCTTTCAAACCAGATATTAAAGTGAAAGTATGATCATTATTTGGAAATGATTAATCCTTTACAATGACAAAATTTTAATAGAAGGTGGTAATGCATTTAAAGTAATTGTAATTAGATAGATATCTGGTTAGATGCATTAGAAAAAGAGGTGTTCACTAACAAAGTTTGTAGAAATAAGTGTTAAGTGAAGTGAAGTTAAGTGAAAAGATATATTTACGTAATTACCATTAATTTATATGCAGGTCATCCGCTAGGCTGTTCTTCGAAGAGGTGATATAGTAAATAAATAAAGCTCTAGGATATAAAAATGTTAAAGAAAATATAAATCTTCTAAACTGTTTACTAAAACTACGTTAGAGCAGGTATCGTGGAGTTAAATTAAAATTTTCCACCTTGATACGAGATTCAATCGAGAGTATATTTTCATAGAGATATTCCAGACAAATTCGCTTAGGTTCAGTTTCTAGTAACATAATCATTGAATCACTTCCCATTGTTACAAGAAACCAAACATGAGGCGTTGAAGAGTGAAATCTGAACTGATCGAATTGATTTGATTGTTTACTTTTAATGTTTGAGAAAAAAAAATTAAACCTGTAGAGTAGCATAATCGGAAGTATAAAAGCAAATCGGAATAAGAACAAACAGGCGAAGATAACCTAATAACATCCCGTGGGAGAAGTAGGGAGGAACAAACAGCAAACTGAAAAGTCAATAAAGGTACTCAGAACACGTGGTGAGGTAGCATTTCTTTAGATGAAGTGCAACGAGAACCTCATAGCTTCACACTTTGAGCGCCGGAAATTAATTTTAATCGTTTATATCCATCGGGAAGTGTTCTTAAAGTTCTTGTGAGAAAAGTGCTAGTTTGAACAGGTTTTCCAACCGCTACAGTGAAAGTAAGATACATTTATAAGATATATTTCTTAAGCTTCAGTATGCCGAGGGAAGAAAGTGCTTTAGATATAAGAAGAAGTATAGAACGATTAAGTTCCTTTTTTCATTTTCCAACAGTCGTCGTTTCAAGTGCTGATGCGTCCATAATTTGAAACTTTGCGGTTAACTTTCCGGTTCGGACTGTAGTAGGTAATTAAAGAGTTGATTCAGGTGTGCGTGAGGAATTGCATATGTAGAATTATGGCAAGTTTTATCTTACATTCGATTTATTTTCTTAATGATGCAGATATAAATGATAAGAAAACCTGCAATGGCTGCGGTTATTTTCAGTGTTGGGAATTATCTACTGCTATTTCTTGGTTTTCGTCATTACAATCTCATTGGTTACTCTCGGTTTGTATTTATTTTACTATTCCACGTTTTAGTTTATTATTTGCAAGGTGCCAAGGATAAAGGGCCAGTTTTATGCCCATGAAGTTCTTACAAAAGTTATGCAATATTTGCCTCAATAAAATTGTGCAAATCGAAGTAGAATGTAGTTTATAAGAGATACAATAATTTCAGTACTATACAAACGAATTAATTAAATTTAAACAAAGTGATATTATATGAGAATTCGTAATTTGTCGCTCACTGAAATTGATACAAATTTTATTAATGTAGTATGTACACAAAAAAACAAAAACTTAAATACGAAATTACAAAACTAGTGAAGTTTCCTTTTTTTTGACTGTAAGGACTTTAGTTTTACTTGCCTTTTCGGAAAGTGTTGATTACAACTTATTTATGAGGAAATTCCGTACTTATTTCAACTTCTCCAACTCTTCTGTTCCTTTGATTGGTGATTTCCTGATTGTTCACAGTAAAAAAGTTGAAGTAAATGGCAACCGATCCGGTTTTGCGGCTTTATCGTGAGGCGTTCTCCAGGGTTCAGTTTTAGGTCCACTGCTTTTCAGTTTTTTTTTTTAACAATCTGCCTGAAGAAACACATGATGTCAAAATTCATTTTAAGCGGACGATGGGCAGGTTTATTTGAGCAGACTAATTGGACTATTGGAAGATTTTATTGCGCGTATAAATGCTGGAAAGCATATATATTCGGTGACCGAAGGTGCTATACAACTGGACAATGATTTTCGATCTCGGTGACAAAGGCATTCCACGTGTAGTTTCGGAAAGAGAATAAGCTGTACGTGACTTCGTTGAACATTTTAAAGCTTCCGTGTTATTTCGGTAAAACTGTATGTCTCCGGTCGGAAGTTCAGAAATTGCGTATTCCAAAGAGTCCTACAGGCAATCACTTATCATTAACTCGTGGAAAGTAGTAATGCATAATATTCCACCGTACGACTGTAGATGTCAGGCATTTCCCGCTGTGCTTTTAAATGGTGTCGCTTTGCTTGTTTCTGAGTGGTATTACGTTGAACTCTACGGTGAAGTACTGTTACTATGTAAACTTCCAGATTAGGAAAATTTACGTAGGACTATGGAGACTGTGGCTTTCTGCCAGCAGCTTACCTTGTGGCACTTGTCTAAGATTAGCAAAAATTTATTGCCACTTTTCACCTTCTTTCATCGGCTTGTTAGCTTTTCGCCTTTAGTTCCACACCCACTTCAGTGTTCTTGGAACTTTTCATCCAAATACATGCTGTCAAAACGATCAGGTTAAATATGCTAGAGCACCTTCAGGCATAAATCACATACCTATTCCTCCTCATTCTCAAAGGAATGTTTTCGTCCAGCATATCTTCGAAATCGTTTTTTTTTTTAAATATTAACTAACAGTCTGCATTGACGGTCCCCAAATCTTATAGTCCTAATAAAGTGTTCTCAATTATTCTGCACCAAATATTTTGTTGAAGTCCTAAGTATGCACACTTTTAAAGCCTGATTTAGTACTTTTCAGTTTCTGTTAAAATTATTTGAATTCACAGGGTGGTTCTAAATTTATAGCTAATTTAGTGCTTGCATGCCAGACAAGATAGAATCAAATTTCCTCTTCGCTCCCAGGTCCACTCATGAAAGTGGCCATACAAGCCAACACAATGGCGTAAAGCAGTACGTTTATTTTTGAAACACGTTGTATATAGTGAAAATGAGATTTTTAAAATAGTACATCTGTAGGGTATACAGAATCCCTCATTTTCCTTTCATTAGAAAATTTTCCAAAATTTTTATACAAAAGCTTTTTAGATAAAAGCTGACAAAGTTATGATTTTTTAAAAAGACCACTGTCTGTTAATTTCTGAAAATTTCAGTTGCACGAAATTCCTCAAATTTGTAATTGTTGTGTGGAATACTGTTTTAATTATCTTCTTTTGTCTTATATTCAAACAACTTCTCAAAATTTCAACCAGATCTAAGAGAGTAAGGTGTGAACTTCCATTGATTTCACTTGGCATTATCCGAGGGTGTTTACTTGCCATTGATAGTTGCCAAAAGTTGTTAACTATTAACAGTTTATATAGCTTCAGGGATTGAGACGAATGATATCTGCAATAAGTATTGAATTTGCAGAAGAATTTAATTAGTGTGAGTGTGGCTTGTCTCCTTCGTCCGCTTTCACACTTATAAAATCCCTTGTTCGACTTGAAACATTGCTGCTTATGGACATGGACTACTTGTATTTTATTTTTAACATATCTAGGGCTGTCAGACCATTATATTTACGTATAAATTCAATTAGATATATTTCTTACTCGTCGTCAAGTTAGGTTATCATTTTGCTTAATGAAAAATTGCCCGAAACTGCAACGTAAATAACAATTACCAATTTTCTGCATAAGACAGGGTAATGATTGCAGTAGGGAAAATAAGAAATTTTTAATTTTCGGTTAATGTAAATAGAAATTGAACTCCAGAGAGGGTGGGTTATTAATTACGCTTGTAAGATACAGGAAATTGCAAATTTGTTCCGGTTAAATTATATAAAGAAATGTATACAAAGTAATACGATACTAGTATCTGACTCTTCAATGCTAAATTTATTTCTAGCAAATACTACGATAAATACAGAATGTCATTTGATACAAAAAAATTCACACGCATCTGAAATTTTTGACGACTCAGTATTTGACATGTGCCATTAATACGACTCTGATTGTGTGTGGTGCAGGCAGATCGGAGTCACGTTGCGTTCAATTTTCAAGATTATTTCCCTAAATATCTACTGCTGTGTGGAAACATAAGTTGCAGAATTGAATTGGTTGACTAGCGAATAGGACAGATGTATAAATCCATTATAAGTCAAAATCGTAATGGCAAAAGCCTACTACCGGATACTTTTAATTGGTTATAGAAATATTTTAAGTGCATTTAACAGAAAAAGAAAAGAATTGTGGTACAATGAATTAAATTTTTATGCCTAAATGTTTACAGATAAGAATATGAAGATATGTTCATAAAACAAAAATTGTTTTCGGAGCCTTTCATCTCAAATACGTATTAAGAAGTTATCGAGAGTTTTGTGTTTTATAATTTGTTAGAACTAGGAATCGAAAATGTAAATGAATATTCATTGTTTCTACAAAAACACACCTCTTGCAAAATTTTCTGTAAATTATTGTTTTGGATTTTGATAATTTACGACATATATAATAGTTACAACTCGATTAATATTTTTCCCTTTTACTCAAAGATAACAATTTCAATTGCCAGTTGGTTTTTATTTTTGAAATACTTATCTAATTTTCATAATTTTTAATACTGGTTATTGTTCAAATTTCAGCTATACGATAATACACTAAAAGGTAGATAATAATTTTTTTCGGTAATTATAAGCTGATCAGAATAATTTTCAACATTTGTAACAATAAAGCCATTGGGCTACTTTCTAGTGTCCCGCCCGACTCTTTCTATTCAAAGGTCATTATTTCATTTACTCTGGTTGAGAATTTCTCATTTTTTCTAACTCTCCTAACGCTTCGTTGTTGCACGCTTTTTCCCCAGTAAGCTTGGTGTTTTTCAGTTCTTCAATTTTTAAACCATCAAGAGAGCGAACACGAATTAGGGCAACGTATGTTTGGCCTACCGCGAAGGTCTTTGATTCCAAGTACACAACTGCATAATCCCTTGTACATCCTTGAATCTTGTGTACTGTTGATGCTCATTCTTCTTTTAGCTGTTCCATATCCTTGATTGACTTGTCAAATCCTTTCATTTGATACCCATGTCAAGGGGGTTGTGAAGAAGAAGGTAAGCTTCTAACTTGTGGCCTCCGGCGTATTGTATTTAGAACGACAATATACTATATTGTATTGTTATCAAAACACACATCAGAAAACCATTCAAAAATAAAACTCGATTGTAATTTTTAGTTTTTGCACTATTGTTCTCATAATATTCGAATTCTACTTTATTGTTTTATCAAAGTTAAATTTTTTTTGCATCTAACCGATTGATGTTTCCGATTTGAGAATTAAAACTTAAACAGTAATAATTATATAAATTCTCTCTACCAAAAAAAGCTCGTAAATATTGATTATTAAGAAATTAAAAGACATTTTGTTTTGGACAAAATCAAACAAAATTCAAACTTGATTGATTGTCATGAACTACAATCGAAAACAATCACACAAGCAGTATATACAATTTTGAAAGTAACAATTAATAGCTGGGTTTTACTTTTAAATTATAATTAATACGATCCCAAATTACAAGGTGATATCTGTTAACGGGGTGATTTAACATAGGAAGATTTACCCAAATGATTAAAAATGTAGGTAACTTGTATTCGGTGCTAAACTCTATTTTTATAGCTTGCTTGTTTTTATTAAGGCTTTATAATTCATCATGTGAGGAGTATCCATAGAAGTCATAATATAAATAGACGGAACGTTTTACTAGACATTGATGCCAACATTGCTTCAAAATATAACTCTATGCCTTAAACTCAAAATATCGAACTGAACTAAAATTTTTTCCATTAAATATAAGGAAAAAAATAAATAGATGTATTGTTTTACATATCTATTCTTTGCATCCTCAAAATTTTATTTGACATTTTCCACGTAAAGAAAACCCATTAATCAGTAAGAAAAATTTCGATTTTGCTAAGTTAAAGTGTTTTTGAACGATTTTAGTAATTTATATTGCGTACCAAAGTTTTTAAAGTACATATATTTTTATTGATAATTGATGTAATTAAATGCTTTTATCGATTTTACGGAAAACGTGTTCATGGTAAATAGATTTTTATCCACTGTCCAAAAATTGTTTCAAATTTTAAAATTAACCTACCGTCCATTTTTATTAAAATGTCAGTGGCGATATCGAAGTAGATCCTTTTTCGTCCCTCGGCCAAGAGTCTCTTTGACAGCCTTCGCCTGTCAGCAAGTTGTTGTGTTTTCCCTTCTACCTCTGTGTGTTTTTCTGCATATTCGATTACTAGCGCTGAATTCTGCTCCGTCCGATCTATACAT
>QYTT01095401.1:3993-20253 GCA_006980735.1 Dasypogon diadema
AATGTGAAAGATGGAGGGCGGAGAGGAGGACGGTGGAGGAAATACATGGTGGCATAACCCCGGACAATATTGTGGGGGTTATGCTACAAAACGGAGAGGAGTGGGCGAGGGTTGCCTCCTTTGTGGAGGCAATCCTCAAACAGAAGGAGAGGGACGCCGGCCTCGTGCGCCTGACGGGGGTGTAGGGTTAGTGTCCCTCTGGGAGAGGCACCAAGGGTGATACTGGACTGCCGCGCGGGTTCGCATCGCTCTTCTCTGGAGCCTAGCTTGGGGGCCCTAGGGGGGAGGGATGCGGGCCCGAACCAGTGGCGGACCATGGGTCCCCTGAAAAGGGAGGGGAGCTGACCCTGTGCTTCCGGGTGGGGCGCGGGGTTGACCGTTCTCAGAAGGGGAGATTTCCGCTCCGCTGTCAACGGGGGGAGGCTTGGTAAGCCCAAATAAAGGGTCACCATCCCGAAGTAATGTCTAGCGACGGTTCCGGGTCGGTAAAAAGCCATGTTGTTTTTTTCGATGTGTGTAATATTGTTTGTGTGTGGAAGGACTTTTTTATATATGAATCTCTCAAATATAAGTGCAATTGCGTTAGATATTGAGACGGGGCGATAATTGGTAACGAGTCGGGCGTCACCGGATTTGAATATAGATAAAACAAAATACTTTTTCAATAACGTTGGATAAATTCTATTTTTAATAGATGGATTATATAGTGCACAGTTTTTGAAGATAATGTTAGGAAATCCGTCAGGTCCGGGATTCTTACTACAGTTTGTTTAATACATCAAAAACTATTTCCGATGTAGATACCTTACCCTAAATAAATAGAAAAGTGCGAATACAATAACAATATCTCTAAAAGCAAGATCCTAAAAGAACATCACTTTTGAGGCTCTTTAAACTAAAAAAGCTGCCTTAATTCCTTCGGGAAACAATAAAAACGCACTTGTCCTCAAGTTAGCAACACAATTTCGGGTACAATGAAATTATTACCTCCAATTAAGCCAATTTTGCATTATTTCAATTAAATCAAAATAATCCCAACTAATCACGTGAAATTACCGCCGTAGACCAGACGTGAAGTACAGGCACACGCAGCAACAAATCGTAATAGCACAATTTGCTAAAGCATCTGACGATCTAATTCCGAAGCCTAAAGACATCGCATTATAAAAGAATTCGTCAGGTGAAAGAGAGGATTTAAGGGGCATCGAATGCCGATCGTCGAGATGCCTGGCAAACATAAAAGTAGTGGGTCAGCACGAGTCAGGTTTTCGGTGCACCTTTCCAGCGATTATGTATTCAATCAAAGATTTTAATGAGAATGCGGTTGAGGACATTGCCGGCCGGTCTCGGCACTTACGGCCGAAAACACGAGGAAAACAGCAGCAGGCGAGGATACCAAGGACCAGGTTTACGGTAAAAGAAGATCAGAAATCTTTGGGATCCATAAATCGAAATTTTTACGATTAAAGGGAGACCGTGCTTACGAGACGTTGCTCTTTGCAGTACTTACCTACACCACTGGCCTATTATAAAGTTTAAGCGCAGCTTTGCGACAGGTGTATCCCGGCCACGTACATGTGTACAGGGAGATCTCTTTCTCCTCATGTCCGATTACTGAGGTGGCAGCGGTGATGTGCATAAAAACATCAATAAAAAGTCTGTTGCCGGTGGTGCACACATGACACGAGCCAACGTGTATTTTTTGTTATTTTCCCTTATTTTATGGGCATCTTTTAAATTTATAATTTCGGGGATTTAATGGGTTCCCTACTTTCTTCACAACTTTGTGCTTCTTATCTGATGCGGTGGCTTTGGAGATATTTCCATACAACAAATGACACGGTACTCCCTTAACGACACATGGATCTCCTTTCCATTTTCCAATTCAATGCGATTGTGAAAATAGGGAATTTGATAGGAACAAGCCAGATACCCTTGAATTTCCATATCCTGTTTTCTTTTCACATTTTTTCAGTGCTTGCAGGGTTCACACAATGTTTACTTAAGAAGCTTTTATAAAGAGGCAATTAGTTCAAGTGTAACAGAAATTGGAAATTATTAATTAATATTAAGACTTTCTAGTTTACATTCTACAATCCTCATTATCCGTCTATAGTATCCTCTTCTAAACGACGTAACAAACTTTTCAGTCCAGTACCAGGATAAGCAGCGTGCTGGGTGAGATTTCGAGCTATGTACAACTATCCACGTGAGGAGTGTCCTTCCTCAGGTCGATCTCGTCCAATTTTAATGTCTGCCTGTGAGACACGTTTATAGTAATTGTAATGCAATCTCCTAAACTATACAGGGAAGTCAAATGGCATCAAGGGTATCCATGGTAAAACTACTGACTACTCTCGAAAAATCCGGACAAAGTTATGGTCTCGATATCATTGCGATTTAGAGCTTTAAATTACAAGGATTCGGTGGCTGCAGATTCTTTAGTGACATCACTGAAGCACTCTCTCTCAGGACAAGTTTATGGATTAGGATATCCGACGGGTAGAAAATGCTTAGAAAATTTATTGAATAGTGGACCAGGCTGATCTGTGCATACCACTAAGTCTATCGATTGTATACCATTCCTGTAGCGTCAAACGATTTCAATAACATAACATTAATAGAGCTAGCCTGGACATTTTTAGACTGCTCGCATAACCATTTTATGGCTGTATTCTGGATGTAAACAATGTCAAGATATATTTCCGCAATCAGGTCTTCAATGGTTGCCACTATTGTTGGGTTAATAATATTCTCATCCAAATCAGGGTAGTCACTATCAGCTATTTCAAGCATTAGATGAGAAAATTGGCTACCGCAAAAATATATTTACCTCTTTCCATCCCCTAAGTGAGTACCTGCTTTTCGTAAGAAATATATCCTTCAAAATTCATGTTTCTGGACCCAATGATCAAATTAAATCATATTTTGACTCCTGGAATTTTTATAAACCCTTTCTTAGTGGATGCTTGCATTATAAAAGGAACTCATTCTCCAAAGTGATAGATGCTTCAAAGTTGCTACTCTTAGATGCGCCTCCAATTTTTCCTACTGGGTAGTTTCTCGAACGTATATCATTGGCAGAGTGATTGCTTTATTAATTCAGTTGATAGATCTTTATTATGCTCTTTGTGTGATGATGATGATGTTTACCCCCAAATCTTTCCCCCCAAACTTCACCACCGAGGCTTCACACCCGAGGTTTCACCCTATAATGTGGGAACGTTCCAAAAACTCATCCAAAAGCTATATCCAAAAGCTTTTGCCCGTCACCTTTAATTATAGCACGGTGTTTGAAAATATGTAAATAAGTTGGGTGATTAATATGCAGTTAATGGTTTTAGGGTATAAGAACTTTGACTTTGACCTTGTTCTGATCAAGCATCACTAGGTTTTGTAAGCTTCGTAGGATTCAATTCTGACCATCACTCGAAGATAGTGCCTTTTTCATCGTAAAATGAATTCACTTAGTGGTGTACAGAGCTAGAAATAACACGTCTCAAAATGGTTCAGTTACGTGCGGAACGAAAATATTTTTTATATTGAAAACATATTACTAAAACTACTGTCAATGCTATCATTAATTACTATTACTAATTTTTATTTTAATTGAAATAACCCACTTCTACTAGATAAATTTTTAGGTACAGATCCTGAAAAAATATTGTTCTTTAAACAACTCTCTTCAAAAAATATTAATGGCGATGACATCTTTCCTATGATTTGCTATTAAAACCTGAACCAAATTCAATAATACTACGAAACTACAAAAAAATCAATGTTGAAGATCTTCTTAATGACGTCAGCTTGTTATCTTGGGATATCATCCGTATATATTTCAGCGTTTATGACCTGCTCAATGTCTTCTAGGAAGTGACTAATTATCTTCATAATAAACAATATGTTTCTGAAATAACAAGATATGAAACACTAAACGCTGACCGTGGTTTTCTAAAAATATTGAAAGACTTATTTCTAAAAAGTAACTTATATTTCGTAAATCTAAATAAATAGAGTTATGCGAGGATTTATAAAATTGTCAGAAAAAGAGCAAATGATTTCATTATCCGTGAAAAAGGAACTATTTTTCTATAACTCTAGATCCTTCTCTTTCTTCCTTCTTCTTTTTTCATCCGAATTGTCCGTCATAAACTTGAATATGACGATATCTTAATTTTTATTCACTTTTTTAAGCTCTCTCCAATCTTTGCAGTCAGATATACTGGATACTGTGTCAGAATTATGTTGAAAAAATAGAAAAAAGCACTTGAGGGAACTTCAGTTTCAAAAACCAAAATTATCACTTGTTTAAAGTGAGGCAAAAATTTTTGTAAATGGGAATTGCTAGCAAAGTGCCAGCATTTTAAAAAATTATTGTGGAGTGCTTCGATTTCGACGGTAAGGAAATCTCATCAGCATGGCTGAAGCCTAGTCCGTCTAGCCATGGACACTCAACACAGCTTTCAAAAATTTTGCCCTTTATCAGCTTGTTTTTAATTACAAGCTCGTTATTGTGTTATTGTGTTAAACTTCGGTCCGGTATCAAGGCTGGGGAGTTTATAAAAAATGTTTGGCCAGCAAATTACATAACCAATAACGCTAAATCTGATTATCTTGCTGTCATTTCAGGGGTACTGCAAAGTTATATTTTGGGCCCACTACTGTTTATGTTATTTGAATGAACGAATTTATGCATGTATGCCGATGGTGGTTAAATTAATATTTCAATAGCAATGGGGAATGGCATCGAACGTATCAATCTTGTTGTTCTGAGGGGTCTAGAGTTAAAGGGCCTTAGTGAAATAAACACTAAATTTTAGAAATTTATTAAAATTTCTTTTTTATTCAATCTTCATTAAAGTCGGGCTCGTTCCTCTAAGCCAAATTCTTAAATACGTCACTACTGCGCAGAGGGTTAGTATTCGACATTTATGGTTGTAAGTCCAACTCCTTCCTACTTTTCTCAAAAGTAACCTCACAAAATCACTCATAATTCCTTATTTTATTTATCCATCACTTTATACCGCGTGCAGCCCCTTATTAAACAAGAAAATAAGCTGTCTGCTATCAGCAATCTGTGGACGGATGTTTCACAAACCAATTTTTGCAGGTAAGCAAGATCGTTGGATCTTGGTAAGACTGACGCAAACCATAAGCGAGGAAAAATTATTAAAAATACTCACATATAATTATAAATTAATAAATGAAGATAAATTGTAAGTTTAAATAATATTTGGAATATTTTAGTAACTTTTTTGTAGAACAGGAAAGTTTTCGTTTTAGAATAGAGAAGCCAATACTATAAAATGCTGTAATATGGGACATTTTCCCAAAACTGGTATTACATATTTTATTTATTTTATTTTCTCTAAAAAAAATAAATTCAATTTAAAATTTTGGTGTCCACTAACTGCTTCCATCTTGTGTTTAGTTGCAAATAGAGCAAATTAAATGACATAATCTATTTCTAAGGGGATTTTGAACCGAAAACCCAGTTTGTCCAAACCGGCTAGCTATAAATGCGGCAAAAAAAATCATAAGGTTACAAGCTTTATGAGATTGCGACTGAAAATACTATTAATAATACTGCAAATATAAATTGAATATCCTATTAATTTAAAAATTTACGTATAAAGTAATATAACCGCATAATGTACCAAGAAAATTTATGCGCAAAAGCTTTAAAGATGGATCACATCTCACAGATTGTTATCAAGGCTGTAAATTTAATCATATCAATCTCAATGGTAATCTCAAATTAAGGCAACGAACTTTATGCATTTTGACCCTTTAGCTCAATATGGTCCTGTTTGAGAACAGATTTCAAGACATCCAGAAAAGTCGCAAATCTTTTGTATACTTGCGGTTCTATTTTCATTGGACATATACATATTAACTGCCAGTTTTCAAATGGAATGCATAGAACTGCAATCTGACATTCAATTTAGCTTTCTACTGGACTCCTATGAGATATATCTTCCGAGAGAAGAATATCTTTCACTTCACAATCATGCTTTACTCACGGAGAATAAAACTAGAACCAAAATATCTACACGGTTAAAAATCCGAGAGTAAAGTCTAATACTCTTCTGATATTAAGGCTTATATTCAATACGAGTCGTATTTAGTTTAAATCATCGTAAAATATTAAAAGTACATTCAAGTATATGTTGTGTGGCAACACTTCATGCCACATATGCAAAACCTTTTTTTCATTTATCTTATAATTCGTAATAGAAATTTTTGTATAATATATAAGTACTTGTGATATTCTCAATAAATTTAGTTCTGACTTGACCCAAAATTCGAGAATCGAAAAGTTACATTTTGTATGACTTAGTAGTTTCTGAAGTATTACATTTTAATACAAATACAAGTCTAAAATGAAATATGATTATATTGAGTTTCAATATTTATGCGGATTGCTATTAAGAGGACAAATGGGTTTTAAGGAGAATTACGGCTCCGTATTTTAATGCTTTCATATTAATACTACAAAATACAAATAAAAAATTTTCTGGGTTGACAGCTTGGGTTTAATTTTTACAGGTAGACGTCTTAAAACTTACTCATCATTGGTATTAAAATTTAAGGCTAGAAGTACTTCATTTTAATATATGCCAAGGATTAGCTTTTAATATTTTTCTGGTGTAGTCATATATACAATACCAAAAATATTAAAATTTACTCAAAAATCTTTAACCGTGTAATGAATGAGCAACTTGCGAACTCACTGAGAATTGCAAATATTTCCATCGAACCAAATATCGAAGGATTAGTGCCGCAAAAGCAATGTCAAACATCTCACTTATTTCATGGACAGACAAAACACTTTTATAATAGATTATTTCTGATGTTGGTTTATGTTGCATAAGACATAAAAACATAGTTGCTACATGTGAGTTTTTGTTTTGACCTCCGCAAGTATCCGAATATAATATTACGTGATTGACCTCATCGGGTAGATTTATGAGCTCTTCATATAACACAGTTGCTATTTGATTGGTTCCACGCTCTCCTTCAGCTTCATGTCATATATAACATTTAACATCTCCATTTCCAAGATTATGAATAATGAGATTGTAAGTCCACAGTTGGCGTTTGTAAAAAGCTACTGAAGTTTGAAGATATGGAGTGGGAAGACACTGTTGGAGGTCAAAGGCGAAAGTCCTTAAGGTAAAACGTTCTTGAGCTAGTTCCTTATCCATTTTCTTTGTATTGTAGACTGTGTCCGCTAGATTGTGGTGTTCTTGTGATTCAGTCTCATATATTTGTTTTTTCTCGAAAAGCAGTTCCCCAACTAGCATTTTCCCGCTCCGCTACGTATCTAATACCAAAATCACCACTATAAAGTTGCAATTACTAGTGCAGGATACGTGTTAAAAACGGTTCAAATACGGATATTATACCAAAATGGGGAATGAATTGGTTGGTCTATGTGACGTGTTTGAGACTTTACATGCTACGTATCAAAAACGTTCCAAAATGAAAAACTATAAGTATCATATTCGTTTTCAAAACCAAAATTGCTACGTTCGAACTTGTACATTGAAAAAATTTAATCAAAGATGTACATATGTTAATCTTTTCAATAAAATTCTAAATCATACATAAATAATTCCCATATATACCTACACTTCGAAGGAACAATACAATTATAAAATTTTTGAAGAAGACATATAATTTTTTTCTAAATTAAAAAATTATTACTAATTTGGGTGAAGAAAGGGCTCTTCGTGAGGCTAAAAGTTAATGCAAACAAAATTTTATGGTGAAAATAGATATTGGACTTCGGAAAAATGCATGTCCCTTCAGAAAAACTCTAAAAATATCACAAAATTATTTAAATTTTAAATCTAAGATTTTTTTGTATTTTGTATTTTTGTTGGAAATTGCACTTAAATCATTTATTTTGAAAAAAGTTTTCAAAGATATTCTGTTTTCAAATTTAGTATTAATTTATAAATGGCGAAATTTATGCCGCCACTGCGAAGTTTGCATTACTAAAAAATAACACTTAAAAGTGGCAGTAATTTCCATTAAAGGTGTTGCTACGTGACAAATGCAACTTTTTAGTGATATAAACTAGATATATCATAGTTTCAATTAACACTTAAACTCAAAATACGCTTGTTAGTAGCAGAATTTACTACAAGGTATCACATGTTACCTTGTTCAGTCATTCGCCACTTTATGGTGCCTTTGGAAACTTAGTTGATATAGACGCGATTTTCAGTTGGAGTATCACACATAAAAAATTTTATTTTGATTTCAATGTTTTCATTTTTAATTAGGATTCCACTGCTCAAAAAATTTGTGAGTTCTTCGACCAAACATGATAAATACTGCTGCAATGGAGGCTTTCCTTTACCACCGTACAAAGCTGCAACCATAGGTTTAATTTGCTTAATTTCAAAAATGTTGAATAGAATAGGCCAGAACTCAGTATTGGAACTTCTAAATGGTGGTAAACCATCGATATTAAAAACAAGACTAAGAATTTTTATTTGTTGAATATCCTGGTGGTCATTAAAGAGTAACTTCAAATTATTTGCGATTCCATAGTACCAATAATAGCCTGTACCCATAGGAGCAATATTTATTGTATTTGGCGTTTTTAACAACGTCCTACTATTGGATGGTAAGTTGGCTCCAAATAGTTTTAAAATTCTCAATAATTCGTTTATTGATGAATGAGGAATCCGACAATCTAAAGCCCACTTTCGCAAATTTTTAAGTAAAAGTATATTTCTTTCTTCATCGTCCTACATATCATTTTCGTCAGAAATATTTGATTCGCTTTCATCAATGATTGTAAAATTTACCTCCTCTTGTTGCAAAGGTTAAATTATTTTCATTAATCTGCTTCTCAGCACAGCAAATATCGTTTGTTTTAATGATATTGGCACCTAAATTCCATATACAGGAACCTTGAGTCACATTCAATACATTTCTAAGTACTTCTCCTTTTTGTGTTTCATTTGAAGTAATGTCTGGATAACTTATTTTCAAGTTAGTTGTTTCACAACTTATTAGTTCTTTGTTCACTTTACAATAAAACGTAGTAGAATGTTTAAATAATTTAGGTTTAGCAATTTTCATTTTATAATAACAACTTTTTAACTTCTGAATTTTCTGTAATTTTACCTAATTTTTCAAATTCTTAAAGAATAATGACTGGTCATGTTCATTGGCAATGTGGAACAAATTATCAATGCTTTAAAAGGACAATAACGTTGCAGTGACTTAAAGATTGCAAAAACCACTTACCACGTTACGAATTATACTACGGGGTTTGAGAGACTGAGTAGTGCTTTGAATAAGGTTTAGGGAACGTATCTGTTGCTGAAAAGAAAATCTTTGTCCTCACCACTCATTAGTGGCATAATTTAGTGACGAAACTGGAACCATCCCAAAAGTTAAACTTTTTCAAACTGACAGATACCCTTAAGTGTCTACAATACAGTTGCAACCACTATTCTAGAAGTATCAAAATATTAGTAACATTTGGATACATATAGTTTCCACGGCTACGTATCAAGCAGTTTCAGATTACCTCTACAAGGTCTCAGCATACATAATAGTAATAGTGACAAAATAAGTAATAATAACGTGCCCTTAACTACATTTTCTTGGCGATTCACATACGCATAGTGTCGAGCACTAAAATTGTTAGTTGGGTCAGTTTTTATTTTCATGATTAAAGTGTCACATGTATGACATGTATCAACTTGTGGAACCATAAAGGTAAGATTAAGCTTGTGAAATTCTCTGGAAAATATTTTTCTTGAAATGGGGTTAGGAGTCATTTCGCAGTATAAAGAATACATTTTTTTTGTATATTCAAGTGGGATGGTAAATATTTCTTCCTACTGATGTGCCTTGTATAATGTGTTTCATAAGAAGGAAATGAAATAATATGCTGCACCACTGTCGCAATGGCTTCATCTGAATGTTTATTGCTGGGTACACGTCCTCTTTTATCTCGCTGAGGAACTCCTGAAGTTGACATCATTGTTTTTTTACGACATTAGTTACAAATATTTGACTAACATCATAAGTTTTCATAAAGCAAGAACGGCAAATTCTTACTCTTTCACCAATTATTTTGAAATAGAACGTATTTGTAGTTGTTCTATTTTTTATTTTTTCTTCTGAGGTATCATCCCTTTTTCTTGGTACTTTAGTTGCACAGGTATCAATCAAATTTCCTAAATATGCAACTTGTTTGGAATTATCTGCCAAAGAATTATCATCAAAACCCATTTGCCTTATATCTTCAGAAACTTTTTCCTTGCATTTAAGTCGACAGCTTCCTAAAGGCTTGAACAATTTTCCTTGTCTTACGACATTCCCTGCTACATTTACTTATTGTTGACCGCTGCATCGTTTCAATTTCCTCTCTTTTCAAATTCTTATGGAAAATTTTTTCGCCGGATTATTTACAAGTACTGCATTTTCTGCAGCATCTCCTAGTTCGTCCCGATATCCATCTCCGTTTATCTCCGTTAACTTGTTAACTTCTTTACTTGTTGAAGGAATGTTTCTCCAATCGTCGTTAATATTCGATTCCATCAATTTTGTTTCACCTAGCAAATACACAACTCAATAGGAATTGGCATTAAAAAAATTTTCCCACTCAAACTTATTGGAAAAAAGGTCTCCACATTTCAAAATATTTCATATCACAGTAATAAATTTACCTGTTCCAACTATTTTTGCATCTCTCCGACATGTACATTGAGTTTTTCATTCCAATGATACATTTATTGTAATTTCAACAAATTTTGACTTATACTCCTCTTCCCGCCCATCAAAGAAATTATCTTTAAAAAAAAGTCAACAAAATTTGTATAACTCTTTCAATCGAAATTTTTGTGTGAAAAATCGCAACTTTTTTTCAATTTACAATAGAAATGGTAATTTTTAATTTATAACAATTTTCCTTCTATTCATATAGAAACTATGTATATCTGTTACGTGTTACCTCCTTTCGTACACGTATCGCTCCGGCAAGCTGGGCGTGGGTGACTAGTGGGGCCAAAACACCTGGTGGGCGTCACGTGGTTATTAAATAGAGTGCACGAACTCTATGACGGCACAAAACACTGTATATAAAGAAACCGAATATATTGTGCACTATTTAATTTCACTTATTAAATTCACTGAATTAATTAAACATAGGCAAATCAACGTAGGCAAGGCAGCGCACGAAGGTGTATAAGCATGTTTAAAAAAAAAGGAAACAACTCAAGGAATAAAAGCAGTACTTATCTTTCGTTCCTTGCGGCCGCGGTCCACTTCTCTCCGGACTCCTTCAACTTTCCTTATTTCCTTCCTCTTGACCTTGACCAAGTTCGCCGCTGGACCTCTACCAAATTCTCCTCCACTGCCTGGCTCCCGTGTTTCCTGATAAGTTCCTGGATTCCGTTCTTCGGCTTCTCCTTTTTTACCAAAAATAACTCTTATTGTTAGTCTCTCCTCAGCTTTTCCGCTTCTGCAAAACTTTTTTTGTGACTCTCCTGTCGGCACTTCTTATCGGGGTTTTTCTGCACTCTAACTAACCGTTTCGCATACCATAATCTCTGGTTATATAGAAAAAGGCCCCCTATTGGAATTTTCCAACGATGTTTGGAAACTTTCCAATGGCATAATTTTTTAAAAATATTAAATTTCACTTTTTATGTCTAAAATATCTTAAATGAGATATATATTATCCTGGCGGTCTTCGAAAAATTATTTTCACCGTGGAAAGTGAGTTTTTCCGGGATTATTTCCGCTCGTTGATAGGTGCAGCCCACGTGGAAGATATTTGTTAATAATAGCATATTGCGCTGTTAGCTAATAACCAACAGAACTATGGGTTACGGTCAATTCGGTTGTTTAACTCGTTTCGCCGGTGATATAAAGTACGGGCGTACAAAGAAGTGATTGCGATTGAGGTCGAGGTTAGGTGTCAGTGGAATGCAGTAAGAATTTTGGTGAAAAGAAGTTATACGAAGAAGCCCGTAGCAGGTAGGTCTGTAATTCGCGTTTAATGTTATTGAAAGATAAGCCCCGCCTACAAGCTATTTGAATTATAGGTGCAATCCATCATAGGTGACGTGCACTACCTAGACTATTCACATCATCTTGGCAAGGTATGTGTTTTACTTAGAATTCCATTTAACTTAGCTAACCTACTATACTAATACAAATTAAGCTAATATCTAACTAGTATCTAACAAATTACCCTTATTCTTTATGCAGACGATCTTCTGTATTTATTCATAGAACCATGAATTTCATTTGCCAACCTGTCGGCTCCGCACGTAGGTATTCCATTTAAAACATTGAAGACTATCTCATCAGGTTTTCTTATTCAGGTGCTCAAAGTAGTAGTAGTTCCAGACTCAGGTAAGTACGACATATGTCAGTGGAATTTCGGGAAGATTATAAATGATTATACCCCAAAATAGACTTTCAACAGTGAGGAACGAGGATGCGAGAACCCGGGAAAGTGCCTTCGCAAAAGAGTCCAGGTGAAACTCTAATCCCTGAAATTAAAAGAAAATCTTGGCAGAATCACTTCCATCGGACAAGGTGGCATAGGAGAGTACGTTAAGGTAGGGGTAAATGTGCATAAGTGACCTGTTTCTCATTTCTAATAATTTTCAAATTTCAGACAGTACCAGTAACCAACGCCTGAGAGGACATTTACCGGTAACAGTATATCTAGATTAAAGAAAAAATTAATCTTCCCAGATTAATCATATACTTCCGACTGAAGATGTGTCAGCGAATGTTATTTATATTTTGTTTTCAATAAAATTTTTGACATAAAAAAATTTTTTTGTAATCTTTAAGAGTAGTACTAATATGGTGAAAAGTTTTGTAATGATTGCATGTGTATAATTTACGTAAAAAAAATTTTAAAAACAGTGTTTTTCCACGCGCTGGGCGCTGGGCAAGGATCCCCCTTTAAAACGTTCTCGGGATAACGCATGGACGGACAGATGGACAGACGGACATCTATTAAACGATTTCTTTTCTTCTCCCATTAATGACAATATAGTTTATTTCTGTGAATCATGAATTTTTTTATACGTTACAAACGTTTGCTTAAACTTATAGTACTTTACATCTAGTGTATAATTACATCTGCGACGTTTCGGCCATACCTAGCTCGCCTTAAACTTCAATACGATCATGAAACATCTAATTCCTCGATACAAATACACTTAATCAAGGCTTTCATTTTTTGTTTACGCATTGCAAACCTGCACCAAATGGACAAATATTCTTAAGAACCTACAAAAGGCTAGTGAGTGCGTCCTATGTAGTTTATAAAATTTTTGACTTCTAAAATAGGAAATATAGTGCTAAAGTTAGTCGACAATTGTTTTTAATTAATTGACACTCTTAAAGTAACTATTGTGTTATGGTATTATAATTTATAATTCATGCAGTACTTATTTTGTGGACATTTTTAAGTGTTTTAATGTCTTAATTGTTTAAATATTTTGTATTGTAATCCTATTATTCCCAACAAATTTCCTTGGGAATGTGCCTAGCGGAGTTTATGCAGAAGTCCCCCTTTCATAATATTCAAGTAAGAGGCACTAGCGTTGCGTAATCTGCCATAGCTTGTATACAGGCACAATCACAACGACCTCGTGTGCTTTGCCATTGTTTACATAGCTTTAACCAATCGTCAATCTGAATTCTTACAAATGTGGCTCGTTTCTGATTAGGGAAATCCAAGCACGGAAACCTTTCCCACTGCCAATTGGAACGCTGAAAACATGTCAGAAATAGAGGGAAAGCAGAATTCATGCAGAGACTTTTACTAATTCCTTCAATGGGGCATATCAGAAACGGGAGGTTGAAAGTAGAAAAACTAATTAAAGCTGCCAACCGATTGTCAAATCGGATTACTCCATGAAGAATAAACGAGACTTATTGAATCCCCATCATTTTTCTAAGGTTTCGCCCCCGACCAGCATTTTGCAGACGTTTTAGGATTTCTGTTTTGATACCAATGAGATTACTTTTGAGTTGTCGTTCAGTCTGCAAGCAAGAAAAGACCTCTGGGATCTACTTTTAAGTTTTCCTCAAAGTGGAACATAAACAGGAAGTGGAATTGCAGTAGGTTAGGTGCGATAGAAGCCATTTTAAGCTGGATATGACCTAATCACTCAATCAACAGGTCCTGTGATTTCTTGGCCTCTAGGAAGGATTAATAGCTACCAGGAATTTTGATTATGCGATTTGGTCGCTGCAATTTCATATGAATGTCTTGTAGGGAGTCGCCATGCAATAGCACTAGTCATCATGAAGTAAACATGGAAAGGGATCGCTGTGACCCCCTCGAGCGTTGACAAGACCAACAATCCAAACCGAGCAATAAACACATATCTCGTCTTATTGTTGGCGGCACCAAATAGAGAGCGCCACCGGTAGCTGCGATCAGCACGCAGAGCAAACACTGGTCTGCATAGTTGCTTATGCATAGGAAATAAGCAGGGACGAAGGCGATGAAGAAAGGCTACTTTCAGCCAAGTATTTGACCGTCGTCAGACAATCAGAAAAGTCAACTCGAGAATCCCAGTCTGCTATGCAAGCCAGATATGATTATGCACTGAAATTAACTGCGTTTGACCATAAACGACGGTCAGTTTTCTGCCTGCCATCAACAAAACTCCACAAGGAAATCTTCAAGTGGGGGCAAATGAATGGACCGAGATGATAAAAGTTTCATTGTTGCATAATTTAGGCCCCCATTCAATTTCATGCACTCCCTAGGAGTATGCAGAAGGAGGACCTGAAGGAGGGAACGTGCCACCAATGTGAGTTCAGCCAGTTCTAGCTGGAAGTTTGCATGCGTACATGCCACTTTTCTAAGGGCAATTAATAAATGTCAAACAAATAATTCGCTCTGTGGGCTACTGCAGCTGAATTAACGGCTGCGAAAATCTTACGAAAAGAAGAAAACAATTACAGGTGCATAGTTGGATAAAATTGGATCATGTATGAAAAGTAAATGCTCCAGAGCTGAGAGAAATTGTAAGAAAAATTGTTTGGCTTCGTTTTCAAGAGAACCCAAAACTATTTATAAAGGAATTTTAGGATTCAGAATATTATACAAAATTCAAAATTAAACAGCATCTCCAAACAAGTGAACTGTACATATACTAATCAACTATATAATACCGTAGCAGATAGTCATCTTTGGCTTCGAATGCCAAGGTAGCAGAAGGTTGTCTGTTGTCTCTGATGGCCACGAAAGGCCCACACCTACGAAACTCGATATATAAATGTGGAAACCCAACTGCAACCAACCAGTTGCATACATTGACCACTCTAGAAATCGAAACAATCAGAACCGAGGAATATTGTAACAATTGCAAACCGCTAGTTTGAATTTCCAAGCTGATCCCGATCACAATTTTGGTAGTAGCAACCATTAATTGCTGAGTTATCGTGGTCCAGTTGAGTAGTAAAGTTTTCTATGCTGATTAGTTCTGTGCTGCAGGGCACTTGTCTTTAAAACTTTTGTAGACTCTAGCTTAATACTTACCTTTAAGACCTTTGTAAACTCTAGATTAGTGCTTACCTGTAGTGAACTTCCCTTAATAAAATGGACTAATTATTACCTATACCCAATAAAATTCTTTAATTAACTATCCCCCCATTCATCACACCTACATACATCTCGCCTGTTCTGCTTATACTTTCTACACTTTTTATACCAAATGCCTAACAAATTGGTCTAAAAAGCGCAGAAATTACAAATAGTACAGGCGAAGCAAACATACCTCACAATTGGGCAAAGCCAAAAGAAGGCTACCTGAAAAACTTATTTTCACAAATCTTTTAAGTACAAAATCTACTTCGCCACACGCATGCTATAAGGTAATATAATATCACATGGTTAGTTTTTGTAGTAACTTTGCTGTTCTATGCTCAGTATAGTCGTCTGTTTTTGTACGCATTGTATATTGAGACAAATTTTAGCGTTATTACACAAATATGTTTGTAAATAGGGGATGAATTGCAACTAACATGAAATTAATGAGACACAAGGAGATTTGACACAGGGATTTTATGTATATGGAGCGTAATAAAGTCTTTTGAGCATCTTGGGGCACAATAACGTAAAAACAGAAAAAATAAAATAAAAAGCGTAAAGCCTAGAAATTACTTTGAATAGCGTAAAATTACTATATTTATTGATTTAGTTGAATGATTTATTTTGTATTACGTAATTTTGTATCTTTT